>JBBPBX010026297.1:22166-38213 GCA_038048925.1 Garcialebias charrua | reverse complement strand
AAAAAAACTATAGTCCCCTTGCTTCTCTAAAAGCATTTCTAAAAACCCACAGTGACCCGCCGTTAACCAGCCAATAAAAACAGAGTTTTTAACCAGCCAATAAAAACAGAGCTTCTCACCCCTAACCCACGCCCCCGCCTGTCCCAGCCCCAGCGGCCGCACACGTTCTCATTCAAAGGATTGCAAAGCAATGCAGGACTGTTTTGTATGTGACACAAATGTATTAAATTCCCCTTTTTCATCCCTGATCTGGACTTTTTTTTTGCCAAAAGTCAAGTGATCGCTTCCTCCTCTGCTGACTCCATGACTGAAATGATGAGGAAATGAATGAATTTGTCACGATCGAATTAAACTCGGGTTGAACGTGGCTGCGCGAGACTCTGCAGATTTGCTGGTGTTCTGGTGTGCTGGACCAGCGCTCCATGTTTTTATTTTATTTTTTTGAACGTTTTATTAACATATAAACACAGAATATCGCAGCGGCTGCGACAGGACATGCAGTGGAGGCGGAGCTATGGAGGCTGAGCTGAAGTTCAGCGAGAGCAAGGGGGAGGGACCAGAAACGTGTCTCTGTTCAAAATTTGTCTAAGTTCCAGCGTGTTCCAAAAACTACATATTGCAGCTTTAATGTAAATGAGCCCTCGAGGCTCAGTGAGATTTACCTGACTAAATAAAGGTTGACACTAATTTGACTAAGGCTGCACTTTTTTGCGCAAGGGAACTTGGCTTCCAAATCCCCCGGTCCCTTTCAGTGGGCTATATAATGTCGATTCACATGCTAATGACCCTGCTAATGACCCATTAATTCTACACCTACACCCCCCCACCCCCTACCCCTCAGTCCAAAATCCTTGGACCCAGTGCAAGCCTTGTATAACACATAAGCATTTATCGCTGCCAGGTCAAGCATGTTGTAGAACACGGCAATGGGCCGCACCGTATATAAATGTGCAATCTGGTCCATTATACCGGTATGTCAGTTGACCTCAGGTCATGTGACCTGTGTTGGTCCGTCAGTTTACCTCAGGTCATGTGACCTGTGTTGGTCCGTCAGTTTACCTCAGGTCATGTGACCTGAGTCGGTCCGTCAGTTGACTTCATGTCGTGTGACCTGTGTCGTTTTGTCAGTTGACCTCAGGTCATGTGACCTGTGTTGGTCCGTCACTTGACCTCAGGTCATGTGACCTGTGTCGGTCCGTCAGTTGACCTCAGGTCATGTGACCTGTGTCGGTCCGTCAGTTGACCTCATGTCGTGTGACCAGTGTCGGTCCGTCAGTTGACTTCATGTCGTGTGACCTGTGTCATTTTGTCAGTTGACCTCAGGTCATGTGACCTGTGTTGGTCCGTCACTTGACTTCAGGTCATGTGACCTGTGTCGGTCCGTCAGTTGACCTCATGTCATGTGACCTGTCTGTCAGTTGACTTCATGTCGTGTGACCTGTGTTGGTCCGTCACTTGACCTCAGGTCATGTGACCTGTGTTGGTCCGTTAGTTGACCTCAGGTCATGTGACCTGTGTCGGTCCGTCAGTTGACCTCAGGTCATGTGACCTGTGTCGGTCCGTCAGTTGACCTCAGGTCATGTGACCTGTGTCGGTCCGTCAGTTGACCTCATGTCGTGTGACCAGTGTCGGTCCGTCAGTTGACTTCATGTCGTGTGACCTGTGTCATTTTGTCAGTTGACCTCAGGTCATGTGACCTGTGTTGGTCCGTCACTTGACTTCAGGTCATGTGACCTGTGTCGGTCCGTCAGTTGACCTCATGTCATGTGACCTGTCTGTCAGTTGACTTCATGTCGTGTGACCTGTGTTGGTCCGTCACTTGACCTCAGGTCATGTGACCGGTGTTGGTCCGTTAGTTGACCTCACGACATGTGACCTGTGTCGGTCCGTCAGTTGACCTCATGCCATGTGACCTATGTCGGTACGTCAATTGACCTCATGTTGTGTGACCTGTGTCGTTTTGTCAGTTGACCTCAGGTCATGTGACCTGTGTTGGTCCGTCACTTGACTTTAGGTCATGTGACCTATGTCGGTCCGTCAGTTGACTTCATGTCATGTGACCTGTGTCGGTCCGTCAGGTGACGGACAACAATAGGTCAAGCATGTTGTAGAACACAGCAATGGGCCACCTGCATGTGTCGGAACGCACCGTATATACATGTGCCAAGGACAAGGAGAGAGACAGTACTTGTAAGCAAAATAATTTATTTGACAGAACATCAGGGTTATAGGATAATCAGCACAGCAGAATAAGACAATTGTATGCATAAACTTGTTCTGGAGCAGACAAAGCTTTCCGTTCAGTGGATGTCCCAAAATGTTCAACTGTGAGATAACTTCAGGGTCTGTTATGTGTGAATTGGTCAGGGCCTCTCTTCTGACTAAGGGGGGAAGTGCAAGCAGATACTTACTTACCTGGTGGCAAAGGTGGGCGGATGAACGCTAGAGAGCGCTAAAGCGCTATTCCGCTTACAGTGGACCTAAACTTTTTGTCAGCGTTTTTGTGAATTGACTAACTTTTATAATTCATAAGCGGATTTGTGCTATTTTTATTTAAAATGCAGTACCGCTAATAACTAATTATCTATCAGTAAAAACCAATAAACTTATTTACAAGCTCTTATGCTGCTTGTTTTTTACCTTTTTCCCCACCGTAAGAGCAGAGAGGAGGAAGGGTTGGAGGGGGGAGGGGGGGCAGAGCTGAGAACAGACTCGGCTCTACCATGTAGGTAAATGCCTGGGGGTCCCATTTCAGCAGTGGCCCCGGCCCCGCCTCGCCCCGTGCAGTCACCTACATCACTAACATTGCTCATGCTTGTTAATGTACATTTAACATAAAAATAATTATAGTTACGATGAAAACGATCATTAAATATACGCAATAAAAAAACGGTCGATTTCTTTATCCCCCTACTAAAAATGGACTATTCCATCTTCCGGGTCATAGTTGAACTCAGGGGCTAATTCTGTAGCTGGCTGCGCTCGGTGTCTTCATAAATCCTTAAAGAACCCCGCTGTTTCAAGCCAAATTAACGTGGCCGGATGATTTTAAGGTGTGTTTTGTGTCGACCATTCGACGGTGAGTCGTTATTTTTATGTATTTTAGTTACTTTTCATTAAATCTGTTGACTACCTATAGACGCTAACTGTGTCTGCCGGTTGGTTGTGCTGGGTTACTAATGGAAATCCTTAGAGAACCCAGCTGTTTCAAGCCAAATTAACGTGGCCGGAGTATTTTATTGTGCGTTTTGTGTCGACCATTCGACGGCGAGTCGTTAGTTTTATGTATTTGGGTTACTTTCATGTATAAATGCGGTGGCGACACACCCGTGTATTTGAGATTTAAACGTGGTTTTAGGGATTAAAAGACCATTCTATTTTTTGTTAATTTTGTGGCCGAATAGAATATATGTACGTAAAGTACATATATTGAGGTCTGTCTGCTTGTTTTGTATATAATGTATATAGAAATCTGTCATATCCTGTTGGTTTTGAATTGTCAACATCTGTTTACTGTGATTGTAGTTTTCTTTATTTTCTTTTGATAAGTGCAAATGCCTATTGCCAATGTGACGTGTGCTGCTGACCACTTGACCAGGTCACCCTTGTAAAAGAGATCTCGATCTCAACGGGCTCTACCTGGTTAAATAAAGGTGATTGATTGATTGATTGATTGAAGTATTAAATAAATCCTTTGATTTTTGTAATTTCATCCTTTTAGGATCATTTTTGTTACTTTTCAGTTGGCAGTGTAGTGCAAATATTGATAACGTTGCCGGCTATATATAAATATATATATATATATAATATATAAATATATAAATAGAGGATTAGATTAGCTTCCCATAATTTTCATAAGACATTTGTGCTTTTGAAATTGTGGACCTAAAAAAATTAATACTGTAAGCGTTTTAGAAATTGTGGAACTAATTTTTTAATTAGCGGTGCCCAGCTTTGCCTGGTGGAAACATTGGAATGCAGTCTGGTGTGGTGGGGGTGTCTGAGTTGTGTGCACGCTTATTTATAACAAAAGGCAGTTAATGGCCTACTAATGGTTGAAGAGAAGGAGGGGGTTTGTCCTCAGGATCTTGAAAATTCAGTCATCCTAGTGTTGAATGAATGAATGAATGAATGAATGAATGAATAATGCAGCCAAACCACAATGCCTACCCCTACAAATCTTATATCAAAACGACCAGCTCGGCACCATGATGCGTGCAATTACTTTTATTGGCTCTTACAGTGCCACTGTGAGTGTCCTTGGACATGCTCACTGCCCTTGCCTTCCCCACCCCTGCAGAATGTCGGCGTCATTACATGCTTGTGTGCAAGGTTTTTTCATTTTCAGACTCTCTCTCTCCGGCCAAAGATTGAGAACCTGTTAGGATTTTTATTTATTTATTTGCCCACAAAAGCTACATCACTTTCACCACTTTTACAGTCGGTCTGAGTAGGTCTCACTTGTAAAAGGGTGTTTGAGGCTCAGTGTGATTTATCTGTATAAATAAAGGTTGAATGAATAGACCTTTTACCAGTTGACGTCATCACGCAAAGCACGCCTGAAAGGAACGTTCTGATTGGACGGCAAAATGCAGCGCCAAATCGAAACCGGATGTTGGGGCTAGTAGGAAGGAGCCGAGGAGCTTCGTAATGATAGCGAGTTGTAATTTAGAAGCTTGGTTTCTTAAAATAGTGGACAACCACTGGTCAAAATGCCTGAACATTGTGCCACGGATACGAGAGGAGGTGCATTGTGTGCGCTGATGGAAAATGAGGAAATCCTTCAGGCTTTTTGCGAATGTCCAACAGGGTGAGTCGTTGTGTGTCGTTGTCAACAACCTGTATCCAAGCATCAGAAATAAATGTTTTAAATTTCTCACGCCAATACTTCTGATATTTAGACTGATTTGGTTATTGTTACAGGTTTTACGTGTTCTGTTAGCTGCTATAACTAGCACCATGTCTTCATAAGAGCCGTCAGTATTAGCACAGTATGTAAACAAAAACATGACATTTGAGTCAGTCACACAAATGTTTGTAGCGTCCTTATTTCTTATTTGATTTCTGTAAACTATGTCTTAAATTAAACCTGAGACAATTGGTGATGTTGTGATGTGAAAAATAATAACTATCCCAAGAGATACATTTATTAGCTTTCCTGGGAAAATTTAATTATGTTTGATAACGTATTTACTATTGCACTTTTGACACGCTGTTTATACAGCTTACACTTTATTGGACGTAAAATGTGTGAAAATCTTAAACGTATTACAAACAATATATTTTGCATGTGAATTCCATAATGACACATACAATATAGTTGTATATTGTGTTTGTTTTTGCAGACAAGGAGGTGGCTGCAACCATGTTGGAAATACATTCTAAACCAACCTGCACCCAGTTACCTTGTACATGGAAGGAACCAGCCCAAAAATGAACTGCACCTGCTACTTGGGATGAGCTGCAAGTTTTAAAGTGAGTTTAATCAGTGTTCCTGAAGAAATTTCATATTACGCTTATAACACAAATACCTAGAAAGGTGGCTTTCAGTCAAACTTCACCAACAACTGGAATAATACAATATCACTTATTTTGTCCTATTCCTGTCAAAAAACTATTCAACATTGTACAATTGTAGTTTATTGTATTGTGTTAATTATTGTTGTTTTTTAGTTGCACTAGATAAGAAATAAATGCAATGACATATGTACAGTTTTAAACGTTTTCTACAATTGTAAGATCTGGAATAGTTTTTGGACATTTTTTAAAAAACACTTCTACAAACAGATTTGCTAATATGTGTTTGATATCAACCACATTTTTCATGTTGGTGTCATTTAAGACATGACATCGGCGTCGAGAAGTTTTCCAGGAGAACGCTGAACAGCCTACATTTTGACCCACGACATCCTGATGACAGGAATAACCCATCACTGCTGGTCTTCACAAGGACATTTTGAGCGTGGAGCCATTGTTGACCTATTGCAAATGAAGTAGTAAACATTAAAACCACTAACGCTTATCTGTATTTTTCTTTAATTCTTTTATTTAGTCTACATTTTAAAGCTTCATGTTTTTTTTTTTTAGGTATGCTGTGCCCCTGCGGTTTTCGATCCAGACCCTCCAGCAGATGAAGTAGCTGACGACCTCGGCACCTGTACAGTCTCCACATCATCAGAGAGACCTGCCAGAAGTTAAAAACATATTTAAATGTCTCACAAGCAGAATCAGATGTAATTGAGGCAGAAACACGCAAACTGTTGTGCAATGAAGAATGGTTCAAACACAGAAAAAAATATGCTACTGTTTCTGCACGTCAAGATGATTACAACAGAAACTTTTCTCATTTTGATATGATGTTTAAAGATACTGATTAAATACAGTTGAAGTTTGCACCTTATCAAGATGTTTCTACCAGAATTTTTGGGTAAGAAAATAAACGGTGCCTTACAGAAATGGCTTTATTTTTATTTCAATTATTACATTCCATTGTTGCCCACACACATTACTTATATAAGTCACAAACAGAAACAACACATACCAGAATATGTGTTTGTATTTGTCATTTCACTTGTTAAAGGACAGCTGCCTACAAGCACAGAAAGTAACCTGCTAATATATATATTTTTTAATGATGCCTTCTCTGACAACTTGGAGACTTTAGACAGTTTAATGTTTATGGGGTTCTGGTGCTAAGTCATCAAAATCCTAAAATGTGACTAAAACAGCATTTGTATATTAACAGATTAAAAAATTTAACTAAACAAAAGTTCCACTTCACTAAAAGTCAAATTAGAGCACAGTTGCTTTATATTTAAAGGTTGGTGTGTTCATTTCTAAATTTAATGTACTACAATCAATGTCTGTTTTGGGATGTGTGGACTATTTCATTAATCAATTACTGTAATAAACATGGATTTGAATACAGTATATAAATTTGGTCAAATTGGGGAGGGAATGACTGAGCCAGCTGAGGAGTGCTGTGAGTTTTCATTGGATTAGCGTGATGTCCTTCAAAAACTTCAACCAATGTGATGTCACGGTCGACAGAATTTATTTAAAATATATATATTTGGATCATGACAGGCCTGACAGGTCCATAAATGCGTGTCGGCCCAGCGGGCAAGCGAATCTTTGTGCCCCGCCGGGCCAGTTACACGCTGCCGGAAACACCTGTACTTACAAAGATATTTTTACTTTATTGCAATTAGTGCTTCAAAAAGCCACAACACTCCTTGTACAATACATACCTCTTCCTCAGTGTGCCCTGGATGCAGAAAGGGGGGCAGGTTCAGACTAGCTCCCCTTTTTCCACCTCTGACTTGACATCAAACCCTTTGTCAGCAAGGAGTTGGTGGCCAGTTGCTGCTGTAAAACAAAGTATTAATTCATATTTGACAATAAACAAAACAGTTTTATGTATAGTTAAACTGTATGCTTATACACATTGATGACAGGATTGCTATTTTTTTTCTGTGACAGCATTTCACCGATGCTCCCAGCAAAACTGTGCAAATAACTTACAGAAACAGAGAAATGGCTGAAATGTTTTCAAAGATGCAGTGCTGTCAGACCTCAAATAATGTTAATAAAACATGTTTGTCTTGTGGAAACTACTATATTTTTTCAATGCAGAAAGAGTTCAAATGATAACAGGCTAACAGTGCAGTGGTCTGTTCATTTTTATACAGCTGCATGTTTGATGACATTTTACTCACCTGTTATTTCTTCAGGGGGGTTGAAAGAAGAATCTCCTTGCATGTCGCAGGTTGAAACTTCAACACAGGCAGTGGACCGAGGTACAGAGAGGTCTAATAGAACTAGCTAGCTGCTAGCTTATCAACTGTCCAGTAGCATGTTGTTCTGCTGCAGGAGGTTTTTCTCTGTTTTGTCCGTTTCCCATATCCAAGATATAATGTAGGAACGTAATCCACGGAGTTCTGATCCTTAATGGCCATGCCAGATAAAAAATGTCGATTACACACGTTGCTGTTTTGTGTCGGGGTGAAGTCCTACCGGCGAAGCGCTTGAAGCCACATCTTCCTTCTTAGAGGCAGGGCTGCCGACTTGGGACCCGAAGGACACAGGTTCAAACCCCGGCCCCGGCCACTACACACCTTGGGGTGTCTATGAGTGCACACCTATTTCCCCAGCTCCCCGGGCGCTTTCTATGGCTGCTCACTGCACCACCTGGTGGTGGTTGGGTTAAATGCAGAGACGAATTTCGTCTTGTATGGGAAACATACACAGATGACAAAAATGTGACATTTATTATTATTTTATTTTATTTTAGTCGCTTTACTCGACTTTCCTAGAGGGACTTGGTAAAACAAACAAGTCCTTTTTCTTTTACTCGTTTACGTTGTCTCGAACAATTATAAACACAACAAAAGTCATATTTCCCGATCGCGACCGTTGGCAGTAATGAAAACACTCCAGTAGTGTGGTTGCGTTAGCCCCTGCTTCCGGTAAATTCTCGAAAAATGCGAGTGCGCATGCGTGATGACGTCAACTGGTAAAAGGTCTATTGGCGTTTCAAGTTACCATGGGGGACGTAATTTGCAAATAAAGATGCCATCTTTCCTCATACAAAATGCCTGACACTTCTCAACTTCTGCTGTTAGGTCACATGACTTAGAGTGGAGAGATCACTGAAGAAAACTTAGAAAGTCACTGTTGGATATGTTTAAAACTTACAGAAAGTAATCATCAGATGTATCTCTAGAATTGATTAATGTTTGGAGCCATTTTGATTCAAGATGGCTACCACAGCTACCTCAGTAAGGACAAAATTGACTATAACACAGGTATTCTTTGAGATAGGCAATTGTGCGGACATTTAGTATGGTCATAGCTGAGAGCGAGTTTAATGCAAATCAAATATCCAAGATGGCCCCTTTAGCTAAAAGGGAAAAAAATAGGATCACTCAGCCGTTTTTAGAGCTTTTCAGCTTAAATGTGGTTTATTGGTAGCTGAGAACGAACCCTAAAAGACTCTGACTGGAAAATATCCAAGCTGGCCACCTCAGCTAAAAAAGAAAAAAACATCTATAAGACAACCATTTTTAAGAAATATTGAGCTGAAATTTGGTGTATTGGTAGCTGCTTTGGCTGCTTTGGCTACTTTGTTTTCTCTCATACATTTAGCCAGGATGTGTTTGAGGCTCTGAGACGTTAAGCCAACAGAGAAAGTACAGTCCTAATGGACTCTGACTGGAAATCAAATCATTTATCTAAGATGGCCGACTTAGCTAAAAAGAAAAAAAATCTACAAGTCAGCCATTTTTAGAGATACTAAGCTGAAATTTGGTGTGTTGGTGGCCAAGAGCAATGCCCAGTAAATACTGAATTTCAATCTAACTATTCAAGATGGCCACCAAAGCTACATTTAAATGGCTTTAAATAGCTGATAATGTTCCCCATCAGGCATCACATAATGAATCCAAATAAAAAAATCCCAAATGGCCACCCTAGCTAAAAGGGAAAAATATGCTGCCCTTTTTAGAGCTGTTCAGCTGAAATGTGGTACAGATGAGAGCGACTCCCAAAACATAGTACATGTACTGTCAAATCAGAATTTTAAATTGGCAGCAGTGGCAGTCCCCATCAAAGTTTCTCCAGGAACTTTCTAGTTAAAATCTGTTCTCTTCTTTATTAGATATTTTGCCAACAGACCAAGTCGTTTGCAATAATTAATGACACAGTCTTAAATATAAATCACATGCAGTCACTCAGTGCTTGGGCCGTAAGTTGGGGATCAGTCTCAGGCAGCCATTCCAAAGTTAGTTGAAAATCTATAAAACTGACAGAGCCATATACATTTTTGTGTTTGCTATGGCAGCCGACCAGGTTGATCAGTTGTAGGAGTCACCTTAACGATTACGTCCTGAAAGTTTCTTTAAAATACCTTCATTGATATTAACAGACAAACGAACACACACTCAGACACTGGTAAAAACATTATCACCCTTCTGCTTTTGACCCGCCGAAAAAAAGTCTCATTCTTGAGCTGAAAGCTTATGATGAGACTTCCTCAGCCCCAAACACGATGGAAAACCCAACTGGTAAATTCAATTTAAAAAAAAAACGTCTTGACAACAACGTGTGTAAACATGCACACACATTTTTCACTGCATGGATCTCAGCAACGCAGAAATTCAGCTCTGCTTTGGGTTTTTGTGCAACTGAAGAGAAATAATGTTTCTTGCGTGAAAGAGGAGGCAGGAGGAATGATGAAACATTTACATCCACGGCTCTTTGATAAACTACATGGAAAAACAAAACAACTAAACTTGTTTCGGAGGCACAGCTCTCCACTGCCTTAGAGAAAACTTGCTTGTTATTGTGGCTTTTTTGTTTCAGTGTAAACTCTTGAATAATTCCTGCCAGATGTTTTCGCACAGCAACAAAAGCACATCAAGCTGCAGTGAAGCAGAGCAGCTCTGCAAACTGAATCTTTAATAAATATTATATTGTTTTTTTTTTTCCTTGTCACAGAGCGCCTGATCAGGTCTTGTCATCTCAACATCTTATTGGCACTTTAGATTTTGCAGCATTTAAGATTCTTTTACATTCCTTAATAAAATAAATAGTAAAAACAAGTAAGTTATTTATACAAAAACATTGATAGTTTCCTTAACAAAGAAAAAAGAGGCCTTCAAAGGTTTTACAGGTCTAACAAAATTAAACTTAAAGGGATTACAGTATTTTCCGCCGTACACGTTTTTCCGCCCTATAAGTTCCATCAGTCCAAAGATGTCTAATAAAGTGGGGGGGGAAAACAACAACATAAATAAGTCACTTTGCTGTATACGTTGCATTTATTATGCATCACCGCTGATGCGCCGCGTTTGACCAAAAAACATGCATGTTTGGCTGATTGGGGACTCTAAATTGACCCTAGGTGTGAGTGAGAGAGTGGATGGTTGTTTGGTGTGAGTGAGAAAGGTCCCTCTTGTAAATGAGTCCCCGTGACTCATTGAGGCTAGCCTGTATAAATAAAGGTTGAATGAATGAAAATGTTACGCGTCACCGCTGACCACCTGGAAATGTGGGCTGAACTCAGAAATGTGGGCCGGTGGTGTGCCAAAACTTGATTGGCTGCCAAATGGCAGCCGCAGGAGCGTGCATGGGAGGACTCTAACAAGAATTTGACAAGATTAAAACTTAAAAATAATTATTTGTTTGCTTGGCATTATGGCAAAGGTGTCTTAGTCTAACGTTTCCTCAATAAATGCACTTTGATGGTCAAATCAGTTGCATTTCAAAAGCCGATTCACGGGAGCATTAGCACACAGAGGGACGAGTCTATGTGCATTTCTTCAAAATTTAACAAGATAAACACCTAAAACAATTATTTGTTTGCTCGATATCATAACAAAGGTGTGTGTCTCAGTTGAACTTTTACTTAAGAAATGTGCTTCAATGGTTAAATTAGCTGCATTTTGCCGGGACGGTGCAGCCAAACAAAGCTGATTTGATGGTTGCTCCAGGTATGATGCCAGAGTTGGATGACCGTGGCAGACTATGGCAAGCTGGTTGTGTCATTAATAGCCACTTTTACCTATTGCATGACACAACGGCATGCCATACTACTCGAGTGCCATCTAGCGGCTGAAAATGGTAGTGTTCAATATTTTCAATGTCAGAATGAATGAAAATGTTCATATTTCAGCCAAAAATTGGTTTATAAATATGGGGGAGAAACCCATAAATAAGTTGCTTCAGTGTATAAATTGAAGAGCATGCAAATTATGAAAAAACAAACAAACTGACTTATAGGCCAAAAAATACAGTAGTTATTTAGAGATGGGGTTCTGCCAAAATCTAAAAAAGTTAAGTCAGGTCCTCTGGACGTTCAAAAAAAAAAAAAGTAGAACCCAGTGGCGGCTGGTCATTTTTTTCATGGGTGGGGGCACCATCTAGTGGTCATAAAAAAGGTACTACCTCAGAAGAAAAAGCCCACACTTCTTTTTAAATTTGATACACAATTATATTTGTCCATGAATAAATCCAATCAGCTACTTAGACTACAAGCATGTTTTAAAGACAAAAAAATCTGGATGACCCTACATTTTCTGATTTTAACACAGACAAGACTGAGGTTTTAGTTTTTGGACCTGAGCATCTTAGGAATTATTAGCTGTAGCACTCCTGACAAATCAGGAGTGCTACAGCTAATTGTGACTAACTCTTTTTGTACCTGCAGTTAACTTTATATTTCTGTAAATAACAGACAGGAAACTAAATAACAACAAAATATGTTAAAAAATTATGTTTTGCTCAAAGCTCTATGAAAATGTTGACTATACACATCCTGATTAATACTCAGTAATTCAGGTGGAAAAATCCAACGAAGTTAAGTCATTTCCTCTGAACCGTTTCTTTTCAAGGATTCAAGGATTTTATTGTCTTTCACATCACATGTGGCACATGAGGTGGAACGAAACACACATGGTGCAGTTACATTCAACAAAAATACAAATTATAAAGAAAAACGTTAAGATCCGAGTCATGAACTAAGAATTCACTAAATTCACTAAACTATGAATACACAAGATTGGGAATACTGTACACTAAGCACTAATAGTACAAAAACAATGTGCCAAAACAACAGCAGCACTTTTGTTGAAATGTTAAGTCTTTTAACCAAAGGACTTCATCAGTCCACGGAGCCACAACGTTTTTGGTCTAAACATGCTCAGATTATCTCATATCTATCCATCCATCCACCCATCCATCCACAATCTTTACCTGCTTCTTTCTTTTTGCGTCATGGGGGTCACTGGTGCCCAGCAGTCACTGTGCAAGAGGCAGGAGACACCCGAACAGGCCTCCAGTCCATCAAAAAAACCACACATTTCCCAGGACATCCTTGTAAAAGAAATTAATAATCTCAATGGATTAAATAAAGGTTTAAATAAAAACATAGAGACAAATGAGACAAACAACCATCCACTCTCTCACTCACACATAGGGACCATTTAGATTTACCAATCATCCTAACATGCATTTTTTTGGTGAGAAAACCAGATTACCCAAAGAAAACCCACATATGCACAGAGAGGACATGCAAACCAGAAAGGCCCCCGGCCAGGATACGATCCCGCAAGCTTCTCACTGAAAGGCAACAGCTCTACCGACTGAGCCACCGTGCTGCCGATTATCTCATATTAACTTTTTATTTATTTATTATTCCCCAGGGATTAGAGTAGGGAGCTGAAAAACCAACACAGGAAGCATAACTTGTATTTTGTAGGGAACAGTGAGTCATGTAAGTGTTGGTCTGCAGGAGTTGGATTCATAAGGACTGTTTAGTTAAATTTAGGAAGTGTATTTCTAATTCTGCTACAGCAGGGAGAAGATACTCGTCAGAATTCTACAGTTTGAGGAAGTGATGGATCAACAGACTGAGTAACAAGAGTGGACAGACAGATTGAAGACTACCCTGGATCTCACTGAGGAGGCTCTGTAAGGAGACCGTTTTAGGAGTGGTTCTCACCAGTGCTTGGGGTGGTAATTGTCACTGTGTGACTCTCACCTTCTGATCTAGCCTGGTTAAAACCAGACCCTTGTCCTTCACTTCGCTTCGGACTAGGGTCTGGGACTTCTCCATTGAGAAACGATTCTTGCTGGAGGCGTGGCCTCTGCCTGAGGAACAAAACCATTGGATCTTAGAAAAATTTTGAACAGGGAAAGCATTCTGCTCCCTCCCCCTCAGAGCTCTGCCGAACTTGACATCTGCTCCGCCTCCTGCTGAATTTTCTCTCGCTGCCTGCATATTCTGTGTTTATAACGTTTGAAAAAAATTAAATAAAACCATGTAGCGCTGGTCCAGAAGACCAGAAAATATGCAGGGACTCGGGCAGCAACGTAAAACCCTATTTTAATTCTCTCGTGACAACCTCAGTCATTTCCTTATTCTTTGCACCGCAGCGGAGAGAGAGGAGGAGGGAGCGATCACTTGACTTTTGGCAAAAAAACAAAATAAAACTCCAGATAAGAGATTAAGAAGGGGAATTTAACACATTTGTGTCAAATATAAAACAGTCCTGCATCGCTTTGCATCGCTTTGAATGAGAACATGCGGCTGCGCGCTGGCTCTGGCTGCGCGCTGGGACAGGTGGCACTCAGCGGAGAGGAGGAGGAGGAGGAGGGAGGAGGGAGCGATCACTTGACTTTTGGCCAAAAAAACAAAATAAAACTCCAGATAAGGGATTAAGAAGGGGAAATTAATACATTTGTGTCACATATAAAACAGTCCTGCATCGCTTTGCATCGCTTTGAATGAGAACATGCGAATGCTCGCTGGCTGCGCGCTGGGACAGGTGGGGGCGTGGGTTAGGGGCCAAAACTCCGCCCCTTCTGTTCTCTGATTGGTCCGGTCAAAAATCTACCGGAGAAATCGTTGTCTATGGGAGAAGTCCCAGACTGAGCAGTGAAGGGAAATGAGAATTGAGCGGAGCTGCGTAGGAATGGCGAAGGCCAGGCTACTTCTGATCAAGAATGATGATAAAACTCCGCCTTAAATAGGAGTCATCAGCTGATATTACCACCAGCTGTGCCGGGTTCTGACCAAACCAGCACTGCCCATTGACTGCCCTCAAGCGCTCAACTTGGAAATGAAGTGATTAGTAGATAAATCAGAGAAAATACAGGCATTTTAAACTATTACCTCATTAGTCCAGTCAGAATAAACTCTTTATTTCTAAGCTGAGGTTGTTAAAACAGCCATCAGCAACAGGTAAGATATTAATTGTCCATAGATTTTCCATAAAATCCCACTTAACAAGATCTGAACGATCCTTTTAATCTTTACCTGCAGATGGCTCTTTGTCAATTGATGAATATTAATGTTGCTAGAGTGCGCGCGCACACACACACACACATGCATGCACGCGCACGCACGCACGCACACACATACATGCACACACACACGAACATGATAATTGACTTGCTCTTAAAACTAATTAATGACTGAATAAATTCAGGTTTTTCTCTCACATTACATGATTCAGTGAATGGCTGATGAAATGGGTGAATATATGAACAAATAAATGAATAACTAATGAAATGATTCATTATTGAATTAGATAAACAAACCAAGCAAGTGTCAGACATCAACAATGCTAAAATCTATCATTATCATATTTGCACAATCTCACCTGAGCAGAAAGTGTTTTACATAAATACTATCATACATTTCATGCACAGTTCATACATCTGCATGCATATCATTTCCATGATGTGCACCAAAACTAAATGTACTATATTTTATCAGCAGGCATAAAAAAAAACATGTTTATTAAATGATGCTAAAAGCATTGTTTTTGTCTTAAAATGATGAATAAAGCACACATAATGTCACTTCAGGTAAGCACTCTGCTTATCACTTGTCCTACATGCTCTGCTGCCTCATTGGCTCGAGGAAACAAGGACAAACTAATTTAACCCCCCCCCCCCCCAAAAAAAAAACAGTCTGCTGGCTGATGCAATGCTCTGAAATTTTTGGTGCATTCATGGACAATGAACCACTTCTGTCAGACCACCCACTGAGCTGAGTGTGTGTGCACCTGTCACTGATGCACATGAAAAAAAAAGATGCCTCCTCTGTTCTGCTCCAAACTGAGCTTCAGCCTGCAGGGAATTTACATCACCACCTCTGCTTCATTGCAGCTATACAGGGCTGTTGCTATCTTCATGTTAACGCAAGTTAAGATGCTAAAATCACTCTACTTAGCTGCGTCATGTAATCCAGTCAAGTCCACAACCCGCCTGAGCTGTAACTACACTCCCACGGCTGATGTTCAATTGTTACAATTGCGGAGTGTAAAGCCTTGTTAGATGATTTGTTCACCTTTGGAAAGGTTTGCATTATCACTCACTCAGTGTGAGAGCTGATTGGTACCAAACTAGCCCTGTGTTTTTAGGAGATTGAGAAAAGAGTAGAAGATGGAGAACTGAATAAAAAACATTTTTTTAAAGATATTCTGGGTGATATGATTGTTTTCAGCTTGTCTTTGTTATAGAACACAGCTGACATAGTGA
>JBBPBX010026296.1:12507-38213 GCA_038048925.1 Garcialebias charrua | reverse complement strand
TGTAAAAGTGGGTATCATGGCAGTGAAGTCTTCGTCTTCAACCATCGACAGAGGCCTCATGTCAGTGACGTTCATGTAAGGATCTTTCAATCTCTGCTTCTTGCTGTGGTGTGCATGATGTGATTCCATCATGAAGGCTGTCATTGTTTGTTGTTGTTTTCTGGAATGAGAGAGAGTTTATATGTATTATAGCATAATTTACAGTAACTCAAGAAATGACTCGTTTCACTTACAGTGCTAGGTTAAACACACACACACAAATATAAAATACTAATTACACACACTTGAGTAATGAAATAAATTACTGTAATTCCTGTTTAAATGCAATTCATCCTTCCATACATGCAGTGTCTTCAGAATTTGCCAGCAAAGTAATAGTTGAAACTAAATCATTAAATTATCACCATCTTTGTTAGATTTATTTATAAATCACATTTAAACACTGCTTGTACCGTTACATTAAAAATAAAAACATGTTGGAGGACTTACCGTAAAAACCGGTGTATAATACGCCGTATTTTTGCTCATTTGAATGTCCTGCGTATTAAACACCGAAGAGTATTATTTATGGATTTTTTCCCATATTTTTGGACCCATTTTTCGCTCTGATTCTTCGTTTTTCATTTTGGGCAAAAATGGCGCAGTACCAGTTTCGGCCACTATGGGCAGCAGCAGAGGACTCAGAGAGCGAAGAGGAAGAGGGGGCACTTCCAGAAGTTTCCAGCTCACGTGTCCGAAAAAAGCCTCCTTTGGTCGGACTGACTCTGTCGCTGCCCGTTCCCTGCTGTGGATGTACCGGTAGCTGCAATTAGCTGTGAGGTTCGCTGTTTTTGTTTGCAAGATACCAGTCATAAACCACACAGCGGATTTTTAAATCCAGCTGATTTCACATTTGGTTAAGCTCAGGAGCCCGTCTGCTACAAAGTCAGGTAAGAAATATTTTTTAAGCGTTTATTTAGCTAAATGTAAAGAAATAAATCGGCGAACTATTTTTTAAAATCCATCTCAGACCAGCTGATTTCACATTTAGTTAAGCTCAGTACGGTAGAAATATAAGAAATATATATTTTTTAGGTGTTTCTGTACGGTAGTTTATTTTAATTAAATGATGCGCAGCAAACCGTTTCTGTCTGTCTGGGTGCGCACATCGTGTTGTTTACGTTCAAAATTAAGCTCATTTGTAATCATTTATTAACAAAAATTAAACCGAGACACGTTAACATATATATTCAGCTAACAAAAAATTTTTTTTAAGTGTTTCTGTACGGTAGTTTAATTTTAATTAAATGATACGCAGCAAACAGTTTCTGTCTGTCTGGGTGCGCACATCGTGTTGTTTACGTTCAAAATTAAGCTCATTTGTAATCATTTATTAACAAAAATTAAACCGAGACACGTTAACATATATATTCAGCTAACAAAAAATTTTTTTAAGTGTTTCTGTACGATAGTTTAATTTTAATTAAATTTAGCTCTCATTTTGGTCACTTAAACTACAACAGTGAAAAATTTGTGGGAATCGCCCTTTAGCCATTTCCAAAATCACAAGCAAACTCCAGCTTTGTAAATGAAACTGTGAATAAACACGTACCGCTGCTGGATGGACTGTGTGATCCGGTGAGTAGCTGTGGTGCTCTGTGTCTAGTGTCAGGTCCAGTAGCACCTGTAAGGTCTGGTCTTTGGTTTGGTGTCTGATCCATGATTTTACATTCAGTACCAGCTGCAGTAGCTAGTAGAGCATCCAGCGTTGCTTGTCTCTGATTTTTTTTTTTTTCCAGCATCTTTCGCTCGCAAGTCGGCGGCGGGGTTTAGGCGCTTTGTGGCAAAAAATGGTTGGCACGGCATTTGAATTTAGCTTTCACAGGTAAAGACCACCTGTCAGCTCCTTCCTCCATTCTGACCGTACAAATGACTCAAAGTCTTCTGGAGAGAAGTGCTGAGAGCACAAATGTGGGTCTTTCAGAAGTTTAGTTCTTCCGACGGCTTTTTGCCAATGCGCTCTTCTTTTTTTTTCCATGTGGGAAGCTGTGCACACCAGAGGTGGGGACTCGAGTCACATGACTTGGACTCGAGTCAGACTCGAGTCATTAAAATCACGACTTGAGACTTGACTTGAAAAAATGCTGAAAGACTCGGACTTGACTTAGACTTGCACGCCATTGACTTGGGACTTGACTTGACGCTGTTTACTTGAAAAGACTTGATATTTTGATACATTAAGGCTCATGTAACCGATCATCACTTTATCAGGTAGAACTCTGTCCTTGAAATACAGTAGGACAGATGTACTGTCCACTTTCTCCCCATTCCTATAAGCTTGCAAACTTAATGCCTGTAATCTCTCCTCCTTTGATTTTTTCTTTAACTCCTCCAAGTTTTCTCCTACAGGAATCCCTGATATTACTCCTCTTGTTCTTCTTTCTTCCTCAACAATCTTTCTTTCCAATACTTCTTTTTTTACACACTGTTTGTAATTTGAACGCCTTATTCTTTTGTTCAGCATTCTTACAAATGATAAGTAGGCTTCCATCCCTTAAAACAGGGGTGCTCATAACGTTGATCGCGATCTACCTGTCGATCGCGGAGGCATTACTGATCGATCGCGGCGTGACATTAAAAAATTATCAGCCTATCAAACATCCCGTGACTTGACTGACATACAGGGCAACCAATCAGATGAGCTTTAGGTCATAGCTCATGCGTAAAAACAACGGTGCGAAGGCGAAGCGCAGCAAAACATACAAGCGAAAACAATCACATTTCGAACTGTTCATGGAAAATACGACATTGACTTCCCACCGAAAAGCCAGCTGAGAAAGAGAGAGGTGGAGGAACTAAAATCCCAGTTGTCCGGACAGCAGTCATTTTTCACTCACCCAACTTCAAAAGCGAAAGCCGCCACTGAAGCATCGTTCCAGGTGAGTGACGCTTTGATGTTTCTCTGTACGCTTAAGAAACATACTGGTTGGGAGTTGACGTCGCTTTATTATTCAAATCATACGAGACACTTTTCATACAGCATAACCTTGACTACTCTCCGTTCTCTGCACTTTTCCGCTCCCTGTCTTGTACCCGCGCGCTTGCGTCACTTCGCGGTGCATTCACTGACAGTCTGTAACATAAATGCATAAGCACTGCATACATTAAATCTCTCCGTACCAAAAGAGCCATTTTTATGCCTTCGTTCACTAAATTAAACGTGTCCGGAGCCAAAACAACCTGCTACAACTGTGGTTATCAACTGGTGGCCTGTGGACCACTTTAGATTTGCTGGAGGGGGCTTTTGTAGAGATGACATTATAAAGTAAAAAATATCTAATGATTTTTTAACATTTATTAAAGTAAAAGACCAGATTCTTATAAAGAAGGGGGGTGGGGATCAGTTTCTATCATATTTTTTAAAATAAATAAATAAAATCTATATTGCTGTCACCACCACCGGCACCTCATGTGGTCCCTGCGGGCGACCAGGTGCCCGCGGGCACCACGTTGGTGACCCCTTATTTATTATGTGTGTTGTGCAATATTGGCTTATTCGGTTATGCAAGGTTCATCAACATACATTGTACATAAAAAGAATCCTTAATACATTTGAAGATAATTATATGTTTTGCATTTTTGTATTGGGTACATCATTTTGAATTGGTTGTTTTATAAGTAGCTCGCATGCTGAAAAAGTGAGAGCACCCCTGCATTACAGCTTCCAGTGCTAACATGTGTTTTATGTATAGAGTTTGTACCAACAGGAGAAACAGATCAGCTTTTATTTTGAAAGAACCTAGCAAGCGCGCAGTGTTGCCAGATTGGGCGGTTTACCGCCATTTGGGCGGTTTTCACTCTCTACTTAGCGGCTAAAAATAGCTTCGGGCGGGTGGTGATAATTTGGGCGGATTTGGAGTCAGATCGGCGGTTTCTGAGTTAACTATTAAATGAATTTCAAACAATCATTCATCATTATTTCATAGCAAAGCTCCTCTGACCTTTCTCCATCACTGATTGGCTATTGTCATCTGCCAGGGCGATCCCAACAGAGAACTGGTGAGGCAGTTAGTGGACGCCTCGTTGAGTGGGCTGGTCCGTAGCGGCGGTACGTCAGAGCGGCCGCCATATTGGATGTGGCAGAACTGCCGGTCAACTGATAGAAGGAAACGGACTGAACTTCATAAAGCACCGTTTTACAAAGTGTTTTATGCCTGTCATTCACACACACCGTGTGAATGACATTTGGACATATATTTGGAAAGCAAACATGCACCAAAGACACCATTTATAACTTTTAAAGTGATTAATAAAAATGTTTATTCCTTAACAACTAATAATGTGTGTAACACTATTACTGTGATGATAAATATAGAAATATTCATTAGTGAACATTTAATGTGTCTATAATAATCAGTTCCTGAAATGTGACATGTTGATTTTCTTAATAAAGAGCACCAATGATCACATTTAACTGGTTTTGATTAATCACATTGAACAAATAAACACCGATATATCTTTACAGGAGTTGGGGGTACTGTGTGTGTGTGATTTTATATATATATATATATATTATATATATATATATATATATATATATATATATATATATATATATATAATTTTTTTTTGTAAATACAGAAGTAAAAAAAGAAAAAGTCTGTTGGATAAAAGAAGAAGCGTTTCTACAATTTTTTAACCCATCCAGAGGACCTAATTTAACTCTTATCCCCCCCCCGCTTTGCTGTATGTGATGTGTCACGTGACACTTTCTGATTGGGCGGTTTTTCGGCGGTGTTTAACAGATTTTTGGGCTGGAAAACCTGGATTCTATCTGGCAACACTGCAAGCCAGTGTTGCCAGGTGTACGATAATTATCGTATTTGTACGATAATTTTACCCTCTGTACGATGTACGATCAATAATCCCGAAAAAGGCCAAAAATACGATAATTTGACAGTTCCTTGAATGTGTAGTTGTGATCGGTTTCCATCAGCCTGCCGCAACTGTCTGTCGGAGTTTTTTTGTGAACCCTGAATGCATCTTGAAATTCCAGCCAATCGTGCTTTTCTAAATGTGACCTAAGAGTGACGTATATGCAGAACAACGGCCATGATTGGCTGAATAGCCCGCTGCGCCCGCCCCATGAGTTAGAAAAGACGAAAAAAACAGAGCCGTGTCTCGTGTGACACCGGTCTGGAAGAAGAAGTGATGAAAATGAGAGAACATTTATATAAAGTTAAATGTTAAATGATAATTAAGAAATATATTAAGAAAACATGGCAGGAAACCTGGGACATTACTGATACAGGAAGACATTTACACAACAAAAAAGGTAGGATATACAAGGAAAGCAGGAAGAAACAGGAACTTACTCGCATTAGGACACACAGACCTTAATAAATCTCTTAAAATAATTGGAAAGCTTGCAACAGGACTTTTTTGTGGCATGTGCACCAGCAATCTCCCTGAAACGGTTCAACATGTCTTTATGGGATGTCCAGGGTATGCAAATGAATGCAAAAGAATGCATTAACAAAAATAAATAAATAAAATTAATATTAAATTTACAATTAGGGATGTTTTTAGTAGTGATATCAGTAAAGCTAAAGATCAAGTTATTATTTCCTTGAAAATACAAACGTAATAGACAGAATTTAGTTGAGTTATTAAATTAAAACCGCCATGAAACAAAACAAGAAGCGCGGGGGGCGGGCTCATTAGTTGCCACCAGACATTAAAACGTATTATTGTCTATGGTTCCCACCCGTACTGACGCCACAATGCTGTGAGTGCCTGTTAGACGCAATTCAACAACAGAGTGACTATAGTGCATACTTGTTATTTTGGTTTTGACGGGTGTACGATAATTTCCCTCAAAATACGATAATTTTAGGGCTCTAGTACGATAATCCTACATTTCTCACCTGGCAACACTGATTCACACACCGGCCGGCGGAAGCATAGATATATACACTACGGAAGCACACACCGTGCCCGGAATTCATCACAACTTCACCTCGTGGACAGGGGGTGTCCACGGTGCGGAGAGAGCCACGGTACACGCGGAGGTAGGTGTGCACGTTTCGGGCTCTGGTCGCGGTTTGTCCCTTCGGAACGAAATAAATAAACAAACGGAACGAAAATTAGACAAGAGGCTCGACGAGGCGGCGCGAGGGACTTATTTAACTGGAGCATCCCGGAAACAAAAAACGCCTCCGTTTCTGAACCGTTTGTCAGGTGTGCGCATGAAGTGTGTGTGTGTGTGTGTGTGTGTGTGTGTGTGTGTGTGTGTGTGTGTGGGAGGGTGTGTAGCCGGGGCTGTTTGGGGGCGACACACCGGCATGTCTATGGAGCGGTCAGTTACGAAACGAAAAAATGAAAAAGTTATGAAAGCGACAATGATGTCACGTGACTGTTCAGTCAGGGCAAACGGGTCACGTGACGTCTTTTTTCTTCTTCTTCGTCCCTCGAGATTAAAGCACCAGATCTAAGCAGCTCGTGAGGTAGGCATCTGATAATAACCTTAAAATGCAGATAACAAAACTCTTTATCACAAGGAACAACATGATGGATCCAATAAAAAACTTTATTGATAATCCAGCAGAAACAAAACAACAGTAAGTAGGCAGCGAAGGCGGATATGTTACAAAACCTGTGTTGCAGGGGCGCTACCAAGGGGTGGGGTGGAGGGGCAAAGGCCACCCCTAAATAATTGGTGGTCCTTCCTCTCCCCCTTGGACAGACAGTTTTATCTTTTTAAGCTTAAAAACAAACATAATAAACTTACTTTAATATTATTAATTATTAACTTGATTAAAATGTTGTCCCACGTGATTAAGAACAACCGAAATGAAAGTTCCAACAATAGGACGCAGGGATTCAGGAGGTTACGCACTTAATAAATACTGTATATATATATTTTGGGGCGGCCGTGGTGTAGTGGTAATGGCAGTCGTCTCCCGATCGGAAAGTTGGCGGTTCGACTCCCGGGACCCGCACCATGTGTCGTTGTGTCCTTGGGCAAGACACTTAACCCTGAGTTGCTCCCGGTAGGACTGGAAAGCACCTTGCATGGTAGTCTGCCGCCACCGGTTTATGAATGTGTGTAGCATTCAATATATGTGTAGCACTTTGAGATTTTCAGTAATGAAAAGTGCGTTATAAATTGAATTAATTATTATTATTATTATTATTATTTTACAAATATAAATTTAGGTGCGCTACGAGCGTCAGTAAGTTGAGAAAATAATTAGAAGTGACTTCAAACTTGCTTCTGTCTATAGTAAACGTTCAGTGTAGCCCTTCAAATTAAAGAGGTATTTTCCTTTTTTTTTTCCTTTTTTTTTACGGATGAGGACATAACGTCTAACATGGGGACAGTTTATGGCATCACACGGGCCACTTATCATTTATGCAATACCGGTATATACATGTAGAAGCTAATTTTAAAAAGTACATACAATAAATTATTACTCTGGAACTTTTATTTTTATAAAAAATGTACTGGTAATCAGACATTTGTAACTATTGTTTCTGTGATTTAACATCAAAGTTACAAGTTTGCAACGTTTGCTACAAATTTGTCATCACAGCAGGCTGGTTATATTAAAAATAAAAATAACTCTGAATATGTAATATTAGGCAGTGTGATTGTGTGTGTGTCTAATTGAAGCTCTAAACAACAAACATAATTGATTAGGTTTATTTGTCAAATTCAGATCATCACAAGGTCAACAATGCAATGAAATGCTCAGGACGAGAAGAACCGTCTTGACTCGCCAAAAAACAAGAAATGCCAAAGCATGCAACAATATAAAAACAAGGAGCTAAAAGCAAAAAGAGATACGTCTACAACAACATTGATCTGTTAGCAGCATAGTGCTGTTAGCAGCGTGGTTCTGTTAGCAGCATGGTTCTGTTAACAGCGTGGTTCTGTTAGCAGCAAAGTTCTATTAGCAGCATGGTGCTGTTAGCTGTTGTTAGCAGTGTGGTGCTGTTAGCAGCGTGGTTCTGTTAGCAGCGTGGTTCTGTTAGCAGCATGGTTCTGTTAGCAGCATAGTGCTGTTAGCAGCATAGTGCTGTTAGCAGCATAGTGCTGTTAGCAGCATGGTTCTGTTAACAGCATGGTTCTGTTAACAGCATGGTTCTGTTAGCAGCATGGTTCTGTTAGCAGCATGGTTCTGTTAGCAGCATGGTTCTGTTGGCAGCATGGTGCTGTTAGCTGTATGGTGCTGTTAGCTGTTAGCAGCATAGTGCTGTTAGCAGCATAGTGCTGTTAGCAGCGTGGTTCTGTTAACAGCATGGTTCTGTTAGCAGCATGGTTCTGTTAGCAGCATGGTTCTATTGGCAGCATAGTTCTATTAGCAGCATGGTGCTGTTAGCAGCATGGTGCTGTTGGCAGCATGGTGCTGTTGGCAGCGTGGTTCTGTTAGCAGTGTGGTTCTGTTAGCAACGTGGTTCTGTTAGCAGCATGGTGCTGTTAGCAACATGGTGTTGTTGGCAGCATAGTTCTATTAGCAGCATGGTGCTGTTAGCTGTTAGCAGTGTGGTGCTGTTAGCAGTTAGCAGTGTGGTTCTGTTAGCAGTGTGGTTCTGTTAGCAGTGTGGTTCTGTTAGCAGCGTGGTTCTGTTAGCAGCGTGGTTCTGTTAGCAGCATGGTTCTGTTAGCAGCATGGTGCTGTTAGCAGTGTGGTTCTGTTAGCAGTGTGGTTCTGTTAGCAGCGTGGTTCTGTTAGCAGCGTGGTTCTGTTAGCAGCGTGGTTCTGTTAGCAGCATGGTTCTGTTAGCAGTGTGGTTCTGTTAGTAGTGTGGTTCTGTTAGCAGCATAGTGCTGTTAGCAGCATAGTGCTGTTAGCAGCATAGTGCTGTTAGCAGCATGGTTCTGTTAGCAGCATAGTGCTGTTAGCAGCATGGTTCTGTTAACAGCATGGTTCTGTTAGCAGCATGGTTCTGTTAGCAGCATGGTTCTGTTAGCAGCATGGTTCTGTTGGCAGCATGGTTCTGTTGGCAGCATGGTGCTGTTAGCTGTATGGTGCTGTTAGCTGTTAGCAGCATAGTGCTGTTAGCAGCGTGGTTCTGTTAACAGCATGGTTCTGTTAGCAACATGGTTCTGTTAGCAGCATGGTTCTATTGGCAGCATAGTTCTATTAGCAGCATGGTGCTGTTGGCAGCGTGGTGCTGTTAGCAGCGTGGTGCTGTTGGCAGCTTGGTTCTGTTAGCAGTGTGGTTCTGTTAGCAGTGTGGTTCTGTTAGTAGCGTGGTGCTGTTGGCAGCGTGGTTCTGTTAGCAGCGTGGTTCTGTTAGCAGCGAATTAGCAGAGTGGTTCTGTTAGCAGCACGGTCCTGCTAGCAAATTTGTTCTGTTACCAGAGTTGTTCTTTTAGCAGCAAGGTTCTGTTAGCATGGTTCTGTTAGCAGCAAGGTTCTGTTAGCATGGTTCTGTTAGTAGCATGGTACTGTTAGCAGCATGGTTCTGTTAGCAGTGTGGTTCTTTTAACAGCATGATGCTGTTAGCAGCGAATTAGCAGAGTGGTTCTGTTAGCAGCATGGTCCTGTTAGCAAATTTGTTCTGTTAGCAGAGTTGTTCTGTTAGCAGCAAGGTTCTGTTAGCATGGTTCTGTTAGCATGGTTCTGTTAGCAGCAAGGTTCTGTTAGCATGGTTCTGTTAGCAACATGGTCCTGTTAGCAAATTTGTTCTGTTAGCAGAGTTGTTCTGTTGGTAGCATGGTTCTGTTAGCAGCATGGTTCTGTTAGCAGCATGGTTCTGTTAGCATGGTTCTGTTAGCAGCATGGTACTGTTAGCAGCATGGTTCTGTTAGCAGTGTGTTTCTGTTAGCAGCGTGGTTTTGTTAGCAGAATGGTTCTGTTAGCAGCGTGGTTCTGTTAGCAGCGAATTAGCAGAGTGGTTCTTCTGTTAGCAGCATGGTCCTGTTAGCAAATTTGTTCTGTTAGCAGAGTTGTTCTGTTAGCAGAGTTGTTCTGTTAGCAGCAAGGTTCTGTTAGCATGGTTCTGTTAGCATGGTTCTGTTAGCAGCAAGGTTCTGTTAGCATGGTTCTGTTAGCAGCATGGTACTGTTAGCAGCATGGTTCTTTTAGCAGTGTGGTTCTGTTAGCAGCATGGTTCTGTTAGCAGCATGGTCTGTTAGCAGCGTGGTTCTGTTAGCAGCATGGTTCTGTTAGCAGCATGGTTCTGTTAGCAGCATGGTTCTGTTAGCAGCATGGTTCTGTTAGCAGCATGGTTCTGTTAGCAGCATGGTTCTGTTAGCAGCATGGTTCTGTTAGCAGCATGGTTCTGTTAGCAGCATGGTTCTGTTAGCAGCATGGTTCTGTTAGCAGCATGGTTCTGTTAGCAGCATGGTTCTGTTAGCAGCATGGTTCTGTTAGCAGCATGGTTCTGTTAGCAGCATGGTTCTGTTAGCAGCATGGTTCTGTTAGCAGCATGGTTCTGTTAGCAGCATGGTTCTGTTAGCAGCATGGTTCTGTTAGCAGCATGGTTCTGTTAGCAGCATGGTTCTGTTAGCAGCATGGTTCTGTTAGCAGCATGGTTCTGTTAGCAGCATGGTTCTGTTAGCAGCATGGTTCTGTTAGCAGCATGGTTCTGTTAGCAGCATGGTTCTGTTAGCAGCATGGTTCTGTTAGCAGCATGGTTCTGTTAGCAGCATGGTTCTGTTAGCAGCATGGTTCTGTTAGCAGCATGGTTCTGTTAGCAGCATGGTTCTGTTAGCAGCGTGGTTCTGTTAGCAGCATGGTTCTGTTAGCAGCATGGTTCTGTTAGCAGCATGGTTCTGTTAGCAGCATGGTTCTGTTAGCAGCATGGTTCTGTTAGCAGCATGGTTCTGTTAGCAGCATGGTTCTGTTAGCAGCATGGTTCTGTTAGCAGCATGGTTCTGTTAGCAGCATGGTTCTGTTAGCAGCATGGTTCTGTTAGCAGCGTGGTTCTGTTAGCAGCATGGTTCTGTTAGCAGCATGGTTCTGTTAGCAGCATGGTTCTGTTAGCAGCATGGTTCTGTTAGCAGCGTGGTTCTGTTAGCAGCGTGGTTCTGTTAGCAGCATGGTTCTGTTAGCAGCATGGTTCTGTTAGCAGCATGGTTCTGTTAGCAGCGTGGTGCTGTTAACAGCGTGGTGCTATTAGCAGCGTGGTGCTGTTAGCAGCGTGGTGCTGTTAGCAGCGTGGTGCTGTTAGCAGTGTGGTGCTGTTAGCAGCGTGGTGCTGTTAACAGCATGGTTCTGTTAGCAGTGTGGTTCTGTTAGCAGCATGGTGCTGTTAGCAGCATGGTGCTGTTAGCAGCATGGTGCTGTTAGCAGCATGGTGCTGTTAGCAGCATGATTATAATAACAACCTTGGCAATGGACGATAACTGCCGTCCAGAACCAGGTCAATCAGATCAACCAGAACATCTGAGGTTTCCCTGTGGAACCGAACTGTTCCATAGAGTTCAGTCTGTTCAGGCAGATGTGGGATCATGAAGACGGCCGCCGTGACAGTCCTGAGGCTGGAGGGGTGCCGGGAACTGAACCACGATGGCAGGATGGCAAGGCAGTGACACACAAAACTCCAAGCGTGTATCGCAGTCATACCTGTAGCGTGGCTGTAGAGTGTAGGAGCAAAAAAAAAAAAAAAACAACAGGAACAGAATAAGATTGTATTGAAGAGGAGCACCCATCGTGCACGTGACGTCACGTGGATGTGCTGTAATGAAACCTTTTTGTTTCCTCCTTGTCTCAACCAAGAACAGTCATTTACTCTTACAGACACGGAGTTGTAAGTGACGGCATAAACCTGTTGGTTGTTGCTAAAAGCGATCGTTTCTTTAAGGTTGGTCATGTTCAGAACCGTTCCCGCGTCGTTTAGTTTGTTTGAAGCTGACGAGCTGAAGCGAACGCAGTCGCCCACTGGGTGTCCTGCAGCCGGCAGATAAAGGACACTCCCTCGCGGGTCGTCCTTGAGAAGCACCTCTCAGATAAGCAAAAAGCACCCCAGCTCAGTCACAAGTTGCTTCTCCGTCGGTCTCAGTGGATAAAATGTGCGCTCTTTTGACCTTTTGCTCATTATTCGTCCACGCTGCCTTATTTATTAATGTTTTTTCTTCTTCTCAGGGGGGTGTGTGTGTCTCTGCCTGAACCCGTGATGGCCAACCCGCAGCCTCCACACCAGGCCGACCAGCTGCTGAAGCTCCAACGAGAAGGCCCCCCCAACGGGGGAGAAGCCCCCGGAGACGGCCTGCACGCCAGAGGCCAGTGGGCCAGCAAGGCGGAGTTCCTCCTGGCCGTGGCTGGGCAGATCATCGGGCTAGGGAACGTCTGGAGGTTTCCATACCTCTGCTACAAAAACGGAGGCGGTGAGTAGGAAACGTTTGGTTCCCCTGCCTCGGTGGCAGCTCCTGGATTCTTGACCTTTCTTTGGTTGCAGGTGTGTTTTTTGTGCCGTACTTGTTGTTCCTGGTTCTGTGCGGCATCCCCCTGTTCCTCCTGGAGACCTCTCTGGGACAGTTCACCAGCCTGGGAGGCGTCAGCGCCTGGAGGACTGTTTGCCCGTTGTTTGGAGGTAATCTTCCTTTATTTGGTCTAGAGTCGGCCATCTTTGGTCGGCGTTACGTTGCTGAGTCCATGTTTTGTCTGTCTTGGAACAGTTAGTGACATTTTACGCCGTTTCACCAAAACCAATGTTTTTGTATAAAGTTTAAAAGTTTATACATATGCAACAGTTTTACCTTCTTATGTTCTGTTTATCAGAAGTTTGGGTGACTTTTACAATATACTGTAGTGTCATTGTTTTAGTGCCATTATCGCTTATCGTTTGATGTTGCTGTCTAGTTCTAGAGGAACTAGGTTGACGGTTCAAGCTCAGTTTGTGTGGAAAATAATGGCTGGGTGCGTGTCATGGTTTCCAGGGTTGGCGTTGCAACTTGAAAACACCAAATATGGGTTCACGAAGTCTCTCTAGAAATCAAATTCCACTAATTATTAAAGCTCCACTGTAGTTTATAGACCTTCATCCCCTTCACCCCCCACTTCCTGGTCCACACTTTCTATGACCTCTGCTCTTCTTTCTCTTCTCTTCATTCATTAGCTCCTCAAAGTACTCCTTCCATCACACTCTCCTCACTTGTTAGAACATTACAATTCCTAGCTTTGATAACATTGTTGAAGCTTTGGATGCTGCACTTTACTTAGACCGGTCTAAAACTTTTGACACTGTGGATCATAACATCTTGTCATAAGCTCTCAGAAACTGATTTCTCAGATCACACTGTTGGTTGGTTCTCTAATTATCTTTCAGATCAGAGGCAATGTATTCAACATAATGGTGGTACTTCCAGTTATCTAACTGTTAACAATGGTGTACCACAAGGCTCAGTCTTAGGACCCACCCTCTTTACAATCAGGTAATGTAGGTCAGAGAATCCCTGATGTATCCTTACATTTCTATGCTGATGGCACATTTGTTTATTGTCGAGCTAAAACAGTTGCTAAGGTTTTGCAGCTTTCGCAGTCCACCTTTGACATCATTCATACACACCAGATCTTTTTCAAACTTGTCATAAACGCCTCTCCTACTCCGCTCCGGTTTCCTGGAATATCTTGCAAAAAGATCTGAAGCTCTCGACCTTGACCTCTCTAAGTGGCTTCAAACATGTGCTGAGTTCATGGCAAAAACCAGCGCAGACATGTTCCTGTTTTTAGTATTTTATATCACTTTACAATCTAGCTGTTTTTGTTTAGTTGTATGGGAGGCTGGACACTAAACTGATTGGCGAGACAGAGGGGTCAGGCTGGAAAGGATGTGCAGCAGGACACTGCTTTGCCTTTGGTACCTCCCTCTTTCTTCTACGTCCCATCTCCTTATATATTCCTGTCTCCTCTCTTCAGTCCTCTCATTTCTTCTTGGCTAACCTCTTTCTTTGAATAGCTTCTTGTACTTCACTATTCCACCACCAGGTTTCCTTATCATCCATTCTCTGTCCAGATGAAACACCAAGTACCTTCCTATCTGTCTCTCGAATTAAGTCATCTGGAAGCTCCTTCTTGGAATATATTTTTGTTGTCCTGAACTCTGATGCTGATTTCCCTGAGGGGTCTTTGCCGCACTGCGTTTTGCACTGTTTTTTGTTAACCCTGTATCAATATTTGAACGTCTCGTATGCGCGTAAGGACTGGACATCCGTTAAATGTGGAGCTCTATTTCTCCAAACTGAGGTTTTTCAAGGAGATATCTACAATAATCGTCGTTGAATGAGCCGAACTGTTAAATCCATGTTTACACGGTCAGACGCACCGTTACAAACTTACAATCCAAGACGTGCTGGTCATTTACGGTAGTCAGATTAAAGGGATGATCAGTCGAGTCTCGGCAGGATCATCATTGTCGTCACCATCTCAGGGAACATAAAGTAGGCGGCAAGTCGAGATCTTTCATCTGGAACTGAAGTGCCTTGGAACTAATAATAAAACTACCGTACATGGAGGCTTTGAGGATTTATTTGTGCTTCGGTGTCTCGACGCACTTTATTTGTTTGTTTGTTTTTGTTTTTTGTTTATTTATTTATTCATTTTTATAGTTAAAAATACACAACAATAAAAATACAATACAATAAGAGAAAAGAAAAGACAAGACTTATATAAAATGAAAGGCGGCAGAAGAAGAAAAAATCTTATTTTATCTGCCCCTTACTCCAATAAACAATTCATACAACCAACTCATTTGATTTCCAAAATAATCATTTAATAAGTCTCTAACGCTGTAAAATATCGCAATAGACCTAGATATTTTTGCTTTAACTGAACTTATATGTTGTTTCCAAGGCAATTTATCATCAATGATGATGCCCAAGAACCTCACCTCATGAACTCTCTGAATCTCAGATCCTTCAATTAAGAATAGTACATCAATTGATTTATTTTTATTACTAAATATCATGTAACTAGTTTTATCCAAATTCAACGTTAATGTATTAACTTTAAACCAAGTCTGAATTTTTTCAAGTTCTGTCATCATTAATTTAAAAGTTTGTTCAATATTGTTACTACAACCAAAAAAAGTGGTGTCATCAGCAAAAAGAATGCACTTAAGGAGTCCTGAGACCTGTACCAAATCATTTATATATAATATAAATAATTTTGGTCCTAGTATCGATCCTTGAGGAACTCCACATGTAATAGCTCAGATTTCACCTCATCCATTTGCACAAACTGTTTCCTATCACTCAAATAACTACATACGAGAGAAACACAATTTCGGTCCTGTGTATGTCCTGTACAGTACATATTGCAGATCTGACAATAAAGTTGACTTTGACTTTGACTTTGATACCCATTTCAATGCTAATCCTCTAATACCATATCTATGTAACTTATCAAGGAGTATATTATGATCAACTGTATCAAACGCTTTTTTTAAATCAACAAATACACCCACACAATACTGTTTATGATCAATACTGTTTATTTGCTGTTCGTCTACAACTTCTTCTTTTTTCCTCGTCCCTGCAGGCCTCGGCTATGCCAGCCAGGTGATGATCCTCCATGGATGCGTGTATTATATAGTCATCCTGGCGTGGGCGCTCTTCTACCTGAGCTACAGCTTCCAGGCGGAGCTGCCGTGGTCGCACTGCAACAACACGTGGAACACGAGTCAGTACGAGCGGCATCTGCCGGTGCAACGGTTTGAGCTCCTCTGGAGAACCGAACCAGGCAGCTGAAGTCTCATGTCTGCTTTTCTTCTCCAGATTCTTGTGTTCTGTTCAGCCACCGCAACCAGACCTTCAACGAGAGCAGTCTGCCCGAGAACGCCACCTCTCCTGTCATGGAGTTCTGGGAGTGAGTGCGAAAGCTTTACCGGGTCGTTCGGGGTGTCGTCAGAAATAACGCCTGCCTCTGCGTTTCAGGCGGGAAGTGCTGAAGCTGTCGGACACGTTGGACGAGCTGGGTCCGGTCAGCTGGAAGTTGGCTCTGTGTTTGGCCGCCGTCTGGCTCATCTGCTACTTCTGTGTCTGGAAGGGAGTGAAGTCAACCGGAAAGGTGAGCGCAACTAAACCAGCAGTTTGTGAGAAGCAAGTCCGAAGTCAAGGTCTCAAATTAAGGTCAAAGCAAAACCAGAGTCTTTGGTTGTTGGGGCATTAACTTCTGATCTGTTCAAGATCATTTAACAAAACCTGATGAGCATTTTTTACCATTGCTGCATGTAACATATTTTAATCTCACCAGATCTAAGGTCACAAGTCAAGGTCAAAACTAAACCAAAGTATTTGGTTGTCAGGAGATTAACTTCTGAGCCATTCAAGATAATTTAACTAAAACTGATATATCCTGATGCATGCTCAATTGTCAATAAAACTGATGCACGTTTTTCCCACCGCTACATGTAACAAACATTTCATCTTGCCATCTCTAAGGTCACAAATCAAGGTCAAAGCTAAAACAAAGTATTTGGTTGTCAGGGCATTAACTTCTGATCTGTTCAAGTTAATTGAACAAAACCAGAAACACGTTTTTACCACCAGTACATGTGACATATATTCTAATCTTACCAGCTCCAAGGCCACACATCAAGGTCAAAGCTAAATTAAAGTATTTGGTTGTTGGGACATTAACTTCTGATCTGTTCAAGATAATTTAACAAAACCTGATACACATGTTTACCACCGCTACATGCAACAAACGGATTTAATCTCCCCAGCACTAAGGTCACAAATCAAGGTCAAAGCTAAATCAAAGTATTTGGTTGTTGGGACATTAACTTCTAATCTGTTCAAGTCAAGATAATTTAACAAAACCTGATACACATTTTTACCATCGCTACATGCAACATAACATTTTCATCTAGCCACCTCTAAGGTCACAATTCAAGGTCAAAGCTAAATCAAAGTCTTTGATTGTCGGGGTATGAACTTCTGATCCATTCAAGATAATTCAACTAAAACTGATACACATTTTTACCACTGATACATGTAATTTTTTCATCTTGCCAGCTCTTAAGGTCATAAATCAATGTCCAAGGTTTTACAAGGTCTTTGCTTGTCCAGACTGTGTCCATAGCTCGATATATAATAGTTTGTCGACGGATGTTTGATGTGCTGTATGCGGTACAAATTTTTTATGTTATAGGAAGCCGACGCAAGAAGTGTTGTAGCCTCCAAAACCTACTGTCAAACGATTGTACAACCTTATAAAGTGGAATATTCATCAACAATACGGTTTTCTCTCGTCCTCGGTTCACGACAGGAAACGTGTATTGGTCTCCGTTCGAGCTGTTGGCGTCATTGGAATCGTTGCTCAGGAAGTTCTACAGGTTGCTCACTGATGGCAACATTACCGTCTCGCTCTACTTCCTGTTCGAGTGCCTAAGTGGTTCCTTAAACGCGGCATGGATCGTTACCAAAGTAGAAGTCTTGACATTCTGTTGCATTGCGTTTTGTCCATCATCCAGGAGATCAGTCCTAAAACTCAAAGCTTTACTGTTTATGTACCGTCAGATGGACGGGGAGCTAATGTATGAAGAGAATGAAAGAGAAAGAAGAGTAGAGGTCATGGAAACTATGGGCAAGGAAGTGGGAAAGATTAGTGAGGGTGACGTCCAGAAAGCTCTGAAAAGAATTAAGAAGGGGAAGGCAGTAGGACCTGATGACATACCAGTGGAGGTTTGGAAATGTCTTGGAGAGATGGCAGTGAGGTTTTTGACTCAAATATTCAATGGCATATTTGAGGGTGAGAAAATGCCTGAGGAATGGAGAAGAAGTGTGCTGGTGCCCATTTTTAAGAACAAGGGTGATGTACAGAGTTGTAGCAACTACAGAGGAATTAAGTTGATGAGCCACACGATGAAGATCTGGGAGAGAGTTGTGGAAGCAAGACTTAGACAAGAGGTGACTATCTGTGAGCAGCAGTATGGTTTCATGCCAAGAAAGAGCACCACAGATGCCATCTTTGCTTTGAGGATGTTGATAGAGAAGTACAGAGAGGGTCAGAAAGAACTCCATTGTGTGTTTGTGGATTTAGAAAAAGCATATGACAGGGTGCCAAGAGAGGAGGTGTGGTATTGCATGAGGAAATCTGGAGTGGCAGAAAAGTATGTTAGACTGGTACAGGACATGTATGAAGACAGCAGGACAGTGGTGAGATGTGCTGTAGGAGTGACAGATAGCTTCAAGGTGGAGGTGGGAGTGCATCAAGGATCGGCTCTGAGCCCCTTCTTGTTTGCTCTGGTGATGGACCGACTAACAGATGAGGTCAGACAGGAATCCCCATGGACTATGATGTTTGCAGATGACATTGTGATATGTGGTGAGAACAGGGAACAGGTGGAAGAGAACTTGGAGAGGTGGAGGTATGCACTTGAAAGAAGAGGAATGAAAGTCAGTCGTAGTAAGACAGAGTACATGTGTGTGAATGAGAGGGAGGTTGGTGGAACAGTGAGGCTACAAGGAGCAGAGGTCACAAAGGTGCAGGACTTCAAGGAATTGGGGTCCACTATCCAGGAAAATGGGGAATGTGGTAAAGAAGTGAAAAAGAGATTCCAGGCAGGATGGAGTGGATGGAGAAAAAGTTTCAGGAGTGATTTGTGACAAAGGTGTCAGCAAAGGTCAAAGGAAAAGTTTATAAAACAGTGGTGAGACCAGCTATGTTGTATGGTCTGGAGACAGTGGCATTGACAAAAAGACAGGAGAAAGAACTGGAAGTAGCAGAAATGAAGATGCTGAGGTTCTCCTTAGGAGTGACAAGGATGTATAAGATCAGGAATGAAATCATCAGAGGTACAGCACATGTTGGGAGATGAAAGTTAGGGAGGCCAGACTGAGATGGTTTGGACATGTCCAGAGGAGGGACAGTGGGTATATTGGTAGAAGGATGTTAGAAATGCAGCTGCCAGGAAAAAGACAAAGAGGAGATATATGGATGCAGTTAGAGAGGACATGAAGGTAGTTGGAGTGAGGACAGAGGATGCAGAGGACATTGTGAGGTGGAGGAGGATAATAATAATAATAATGAATTCCATTTATAACGCACTTTTCATTAATAAAAATCTCAAAGTGCTACAAAGTGTAACAAAGCAAAGATCAAAATAAAACAAGTGATAAAATCAAATAAAATCAATAATAATATCGACTAAGATCAAAGATAAAATCATGTGGAGGCAGAATAGGCTTGCTTAAAAAGAAAGGTCTTTATGCTGCTTTTAAAGTCAACCAGTGACTGTGGAGCTCTCAGGTCGTCAGGGAGGGAGTTCCACAGGCGGGGGGCAGCCACACAGAATGCTCGGTCTCCCATGGTCCTCAATTTGGTCCGAGGAATATGAAGGAAATTACTGTTCTGTGATCGTAGAGACCGGGTGGATGAATATGGTGCAAGAATGTCCTTTAGATAGTCAGGTGAAGTGCCGTGCAAGCATTGATGGGTAATGAGAGCAGTTTTGTACTGAATTCTGTAGGTGACAGGAAGCCAATGGAGGTTATGGAGAATGGGTGTAATATGTTCAAATTTACGAACTCTCAACAGAATCCTTGCTGCACTGTTTTGAATGTATTGAAGTTTCTGAAGGTTTTTGCCAGGGATACCAATAAACAGGGAGTTGCAGTAGTCGAGCCTGGAGGAGACAAAGGCATGGACGAGTTTCTCAGCATCAGGAAAAGTCAGAGATGGGCGAAGTCTGGAGATGTTTCGAAGATGGAAGAAGCAGGTTTTAAACAGATGCTTAATGTGATTTTCAAATGTAAGATGAGAGTCCATTTTTATTCCAAGATTTGTAACAGAGGTGGAGAGGGGGATGTCTTGACCAGAGAAGGAGATTGTTGTTAAAGTTGATGTTTGTATCTGGTGAGGGGTGCCAATCAATATGGCCTCAGTCTTCGAGCAGTTTAATTGAAGAAAATTCTGATTCATCCATGCCTTTATTTCCTCCAGGCAGGCAGAGAGAACAGTGAGAGAAGACGGAGATAGGGATGATGTGATAGGATGACTCGCTGTGGCGACCCCTGAGGAGGGAAAATCCGAAAGTAGAAGACTGACAAAAGTTTTACAAAAAGAACATTGTCTTTTGTTGAACCAAGGTAAAGGTCACTCAGAATTGAAAGAATGGTAAATGGTAAATGGAGCTTACTTATATAGCGCTTTCCAGCCCCCTATGAGGGGTCCCAAAGCGCTTCACAGTACCAGCCATCCACCCATTCATACACACATTCATACACCGGTAGCGGTAACTTGCCATGCAAGGCGCCAGCCAGTCCTACCGGGAGCAACTCTGGGTTAAGTGTCTTGCCCAGGGACATAATGACACATGGTGTGGGAAATCGGGATTCGAACCTCCAACCTTCCGATCGGGGGACGACTGCCATTACCACTACACCATCTCGTCCCCGAAAGAAAGGCAGTGTTTCCCTATATCAACTGCCTGGCTGGTCACTCATGTCTTCTGGGATTTTTGTTGATGGGGGTCTGCGTTTGTAGCTTTATAGCTAGTGTGTCTGTATTGTGCGCCACTAGCTTTGCGCTACATCAGTGCCTCAGTTGTTAAGGGGGGGTGGGGTTGGGTGAAGGATACTTTTGGTAAGCAGGGCGCTCGGTTTTCTTGACAGGGCGAGGCACCCTCCGTGGATAACGGTTGGGGAAACACTGAAAGTGGTTCTGTGTTTTGAGCAGCCATTTCTTTTATACTTTTGACTTAAAGCTCTCAGCCTTGACCTCTCTAAATGGTTTTAAGACTCTGTTTGAATCCTGGCAAAAACCAATGCAGACATGTTCCTGTTACTGATTTTCTACATCTACCTTATAATGTTTTGATACTTTAATATTTTGTTTTAATTTGTTTAAAAAAATCTGTATTTCTCTCTTGTGTTTGTCTATTGTTGATTGTTTAAGGAAATTTCTACTGTTATTGTTGTCATCATTCTTTAGTTTGTAGCATGTTGCTCTTGTAAATGAGTCCTCGAGGCTCAATGAGATTAACCTGACGAAATAAAGGTTGAATGAATACGCTTGTTGAAGGTGGTGCTTATTACGGTATGGCTAAACTTTCGCTTATCCTCATCCATAACCTCTGATCCACTGAAGATAATTTAACAAAAGCTCGTACACAGAGGCGTCATCACCAGACGAAGTGTCATGTGCACTTCATCACTCCAGCTCCAAGGTCAAGGTCACTAATCAAGGTCAATATTAAAACAAGGACTTTGTTTTTTGACCAAAACCTCTGATCCACTCAAAATAATTTAGCCAAGCCTCGTACACAGAGGCGTCATCACCAGACGAAGTGTCGTGTACACTTCATCACCCCAGCTCCAAGGTCAAGGTCACAAATCAAGGTCAACATTAAAACAAAAACTTTGTTTTTTGACCAAAACCTCTTATCTACTCAAAATAATTTAGCCAAATGTAATCAACAGACGATGTGTCTTGTTAACTTTCCATAATTCCAGTGTCAAGGTCACAAATCAAGGTCAAAGTTAAAGCAAAGACTTTGTTTTTCGAGTATAACCTCTGACCCACTCAAGATAATTTAACAAAACTTGACACATTCTTACCACCACTAGACGGCGTGTTTCTTAACTAAGCTAGCGGTGCGCAATACAGAAGCACTTAGCTAAAAAGATACAGATGCAGCGTTCCGCTTCTTTCAGACCGTCAACATCTGATGGCACTGTTGTAGCGCTAAGCTAATGGCATGTAACACAAACGCGCTTAGCTAAAAAGCTACTGATGTAGCGCTCCGTTTCACGCATACTCCTACCTCCCACCTCGTCGACAACTGCTGGCACAGACGTAGCGCTAAGCTAGCGGCATGCAATACAGATGCGCTTAGCTAAAAAGCTACTGATGTAGCGCTCCGCTTCTCTCATGCATACTCCTACTGCTATCTCCCACCTCATCGACAACTACTGGCACCGACGTAGCGCTAAGCTAGCACTTAGCTAAAAAGCTACTGATGTAGCGCTCCGCTTCTCACGCATACTCCTACCTCCCACCTCATTGACAACTGCTGGCACTGACGTAGCTCTAAGCTAGCTGCAATACAGACGTGCTTAGCTAAAAAGCTACTGATGTAGCTCTCCGCTTCTCTCACGCATACTCCTACTCCTACCTCCCACCTCATCGACAACTGCTGGCACAGACATAGTGCTAAGCTAGCGGCGCCCAATTCAGATGTACTTAGCTAAAACTCATGCATACTCCTACTACTACCTCCAACCTCGTCGACAACTGCTGGCATTGACGTAGCGCTAAGCTAGCTGCGCGCAATACATATGCACTAGCTATAAGCTACTAATGTAGCATTCTGCTTCTCTCACCCATACTCCTACTCCTCCCTCACACACACACAATTGACAACTTCTGGCATAAAAGTAGTGCACGTCTCTCTAACCTTTTCCCATCTACAACAATCCTCGATGAGCGTCCTGCCAAGGCCAGTGATCTAGGGGAAATTCTGATTTGTCGTATCCGTCTTGCGTTCTTCCTCTCTGACAATATTCCTGCGTGCTTTGCGTACGTTTCAGGTGGTTTACCTGACCGCCACCTTCCCGTACCTCATGCTGTTCGTGCTGCTGGTGCGAGGGGCCACGCTGCCTGGAGCTATGCAGGGCATCATCTACTACCTCAAACCAAACCACACCCGCCTGGCCGACCCACAGGTACAAAAACACCCCTCTTACGATGCAGATTTATTACATTTAATAAAAAAAGAGTGTCCTGGGGGGTGCAAGTTCTTTAGGTGCTCTTTCAGATGGTATAGCAGTTCTCGTAGTTGATCTCAGGTGAGTGGGGGGACACCTCGTGAGTTTTGCATCAGGGTTTCAAGCAGCTTGTATGACCTCAACTCCAGATGAAGCTCACCTCTCCTTTCGTCTCCTCTCGTTTCTCTTCTTTCTCTGCAGGTATGGATGGATGCAGGCACCCAGATATTTTTCTCTTATGGGATCTGCTTGGGGAGCCTCACAGCCCTGGGCAGTTACAACAAATACAACAATGACTGCTATAAGTGAGACTCTGTCGCGCGCACACACACTGACGGAGCAGCTCCACGACACGCCAAACACACACCTCACGCCAACTTTTTCCACTGAAACGTAAGACGTTCGCTCCCACCGGCTTCCAGAAGGAATGGCAGGAATGGAAAGAGAAAACACTGATACAGCCACACCTCAAAGAAAAGCCCCGGCTGCCATGTTTCCCACAGTACCCCCCCACCCCAAACAAACTCACAAAGAGAAACAAGCACTCCCTGGGATTTACGAAAACCGTTTTTGTAACGCAGCTGTTTTTGTTCATGTGTGTTACAGAGACTCGTTCCTGCTGTGCCTCCTGAACAGCAGCACCAGCTTCCTGGCGGGCTTCGCCATCTTCTCGGTGCTGGGCTTCATGGCCGAGGAGCAGGGCGTGGATATATCCACTGTGGCCCAATCAGGTGAAGCCGGGCGTCCGAACAAAGTTGGAAATCTCACCAAACATGGGAAAACACGATTTTATCTAAACTAAAGTACAACAGTCGATGAGCTTTTGTTTAAAATGTAATTTTAGTTTAGTACCACGTCATGTGTAATTCTCTGCTTGAAGCTTTAAACGTGTATCAGTCCGCCACAGAAAGTAGTTCCCCACATATCCAGTGCCTATCCATGTTCAGGTGAACAAGCTGAAAACAACACCTTGGTCGCTTTAATTTTTTAATATTATTATTTTATTTAAAGTCGCCAGATGTATCACCTTTCAGCTGATTTGCTAACACATCATCTCTCTTGAGCATTTTTATTTATTTATTTTGTTGCCGTTTTTAAATCAAATACTCTGAAGACTTATTTGCCAAATTTACAGTAATTTCCGGTCTAAAGCGCGCACTGGAATATAAGCCGCGCACACTGAATAAAATAACAATTTTGTACATATATAAGCCGTGCCTGTGTATAAGCCGTGGGAGTTCACGTTGTAACACGAGATCTGTACATAGAAAGATGTCACAGAAAGATTTATTTTTTATTTAATATGTACCAGTAACATACACAAATACGTACAGTACGGTAAATGTTTTGTTTTTTACTAAACAATGCCTTTAACACGGATGTTTGGGGGAAATGCAATGTCCTGCTCAGTGGAGCAAAAGTGCTCTGTGAGCATGTGAGACTCATGCTCTGTGCTTACAGGGGAATCCCCCATCGTGGGGGAGTGGGGATTTCCCCCCTCCTCGTTTCATTGGTCGACTGTGACCTGTTCGGTAATTTCATTGGTCAGATTTTTTAATACATTTATTTATACTGTACATGTATTCTCTATGAGTCATGAAGACCCACCCCCCAAGAGAGATGTGTATTGGGCAGCTATGTGAGCACCCGGGTGTGATGAAGCTAAATGTTTTTTTTTTGCTTCAAGAAGCTCGTTGGCTCGTCAAAAAAAAAAAATAAATAAATCCATTGTTCATTGCCACGAAAAAAGTGACGAAAGAAGAAGCAAAAAAAGCGTATCAGCTTATACACCAGAAATTACGGTAATAAATACCCTGATTTAAATGTGTATCTTGTAAAGTTTCAGATGGAATCATCTCGAGCTGGACTTTTTAATTTTTTAATTAATTAATTTTTTTCACATGGCACGGATTATAAAAAAAATAAAACACACCTTTAGAACCTGAAGAAAAAAAAAACTTAAAATATCCGTAAGCTGTTAAGATCAGCTGGTGATAACAAAATACTCTAAAAGTGTCGGACAAGTACATTTTTGTCCCCCCATCACGAAGCGAAACGCCTTCCATCTATTCGTCCGTCTTGCGAGTTGGAAAACTTGGAAACCATAACGAGGTACTGACTTCCATTTTGGCGTGTAAAAAGGTCGCCATCAACAATCAGGTCGCCACGTCAAAATCCAAGATGGCCACCACCATGTATATGTAAACAACCACCTCGATCGTTTAAAGAAACTATGCTTTTTGTTTTTATATTTCTTCAAAGTATACAGTAGTTTCCTCAAATGATTGGGGTGGCCCAAAATTAATCTATGGTGGGCTAGGCCACCATTGGCCACCCCCTGGTGCCGCCATATTGCCGGGTGGCATGTGAAACTGCTTCCTTCACTCGCCAGGATCTGTCTCTCTCTGCTGCTTGAATCTCGTCACCAAAAACATTTAGGTTTACTTATGTGTTCCCTGTTCAACATTAACAACCAAGAGTTGAAATATTGATCAGTTCACCGGGAATTCAAACTATGAAAGAATTCAGGATCAAATCCATTTTTTTTCATCTTCTCAGGGCTCCACCCAGAAAGGCCCCCGTCCAGGATTTGGTCTGGCAACCTTCTCACCGAGAGGCGACAGCTATACCAACTTCACCACCGTGCAGCCCGACATCATCATCATCACGATTATCATGATTAATGTTGCCTTACTCGAAGCCTTTGCCATGTTTTTTGTCACAAGGTGGAACCATAATGTGTATTTTAAACTTGTTTTTAAAAATCTGTATGCCTCTCTTCTGATCGTCTATTGTTGTCGCTGTTGTCATCGTTCTTTGTAGACAGGTCTCTCGTGTAAATGAGTCCTCAAAGCTCAATGGGATTAACCTGCCAAAATAAAGGTTGAATGAATGTTCTACTAATATCTAAACCTCTAAACTTTTGATTTATTACTTGGAGACATTTTTTTATTTAATTTATTTATTTATTCATTTTAAATTTAAAACACAAAACAAGTTTACAGACTATATGAAAAACAAAACTTAAAATGAAAGGTAGCAGAAGACGAAAAAATCTTATTAT
>JBBPBX010026296.1:0-11833 GCA_038048925.1 Garcialebias charrua | reverse complement strand
ACGTTTGACCTCCGCGTCAACTTTTTGCCTAATTTATAAAACTGCGAGGAAGTGCTATTGTGTAGTTATTGCATTTGAAGCGGGTAAACAAGCATATGCTGTCAGAAACTTTTTCTGCTCAGTGGTTTGGTGTGTCCAGGATCTGCTGTGGACCGAACGGTTCCGAGAGAGTCCGTCATTGTTTTCGACAGTTGAATCGCTGTGTTGCTGAGCGTTGATCTTAGTGTAACTGTAGAAAGTGATTTGCTATATTTCAGAATTTTACTGCTCTGTTTATAAGCGTTTTTATGTGTTGAAAAGTCCGGAAACTTTTGCTAACTGATAGCTACTTTCTGTTCAAAATGGCCGTGGCGTTTGTTTATGTATTGTGATTGGTTGTCGGGGCTGTGTAGAGACACTGTGATAGGTCAGAGGGAAAGAACTACAACTCCCATGACGACTACAAGTTCTGTGATTGGTTGTCGGGGCTGTGTAGACACACTGTGATAGGTCAGAGGGAAAGAACTACAACTCCCATTACTACTTGAGTTAAGAACTCAGCCGTGACTCACAAGCACACTCACCGGAGAAAAAGCCGTTCTTTTTCTTCAGAGAGTAAATAAATGAAGTTATTTCAGCGTTTGTCACATCCAGGTACAAAACTCATCCAAAAAGTGGATTTTTATCGTGTTGTTCAGTAACCATCGTGATTAAAATAAAAACTATCTCTCCCTTCGAGATGATGACTGGTCGACAAAACAGCTGACTTGATTTATAATAACTGCATAAAGTATTGTCAGATAAATTCTATAATCTTCAGTGACAAACTCAGTGCTCCATTTATTATTATTTTGATTTGGATTATGAATTGTGCAATAGAATAACGAGCAAAAAAATAAAAAAATAGACTTTCTGAACTATAATACAGATACAATTACCTTCTTTTTCATTTATTCATTATTATTTTTTTAACACTTAACAATTTCAGACCTAACGTTTTGCACAGAAATTAGATGGAAGTCAAATTTCCTCTAATCTTTGAACAATGTATGTATAGAAAGATGGTTCAAACAGCCATTTACCAACACAGGTTGGTCGTTATATTTATTATCTGCGACGTTTTTATGTCTATATTCTGTTTTTTACCTTCATTTTGTATGTTGCCTATGTGTTGCCTGTTTGTTCAACATACTTTAAAGAGGAACTAAACCCAAAATTAACTTTTTTTAGCTGACTAATATGTTTTCTTTTTTTTTTTTAAAGACTAAAACTAGACTTAAATTTTTTAAGTTTTTGTCGATTTAAACTGAACTAAAACCATTAAATATAGAAATGACTAAAACAGACTAAAACTAAGAAGTATTTTAGTCTAAAAGACTATGACTAAAACTGATATCAAAATGGCTGTCAAAAACAACACTGCACACAACAACAAAAAAACTGCTGAAAAGTACCGTATTTTTCAGATTATAGGTCGCACCGGAATATAGGTTGCAGTGTCCAATTATTGACAAAAATTTGGAAAAATCCATAAATAGGTCGCACCGGTGTATAGGTCGCACCTACGTCACCGCCGACGTAACTCGTAATCCACCGCTGACGCGCCGCGTGACCGCTGAGTCAACCTGGCAATATGGGCCGAGTGTTTAGCTCTGCTGCTAATGTCTGCCAGAAGCTAACACGAGACGAGTCCGTCTCTGAAAACACGAATAAAAAAATCGAACCTCATCTCAAATGTTTTCTCCAGGACATAGTTAAGTACATTGGAGCCTTATAATTACTCTGTAAGCAGAAATAAATATACACCGAGTGGTTTTGAAGCTATTTAGAAAATGTATAGAAATACAACCACAAGCTAACAGAAGCTATGCTAATAAAAGATTTTTATTTTTTATTTTTTATCTCAAACATCTAATAAAGCTACTCACTTGTAAACGTCCACACTGTGATTCCATTCTGTAAGTTTCAGAAAAATCCGCTGAGTGGTTCTTGACTTATCTTGCTAACAAACAGCAAACAGAGCTAACAGAAGCTACATTCAGATCAGAAGGCCGACAGTCAGTCCGAGCAGAGGAGCTTTTTTCGGACACATGAGCTGGAAACGGTCTTCTTCTTCTTCTTGGGTCGGTGTACTCCTCTAGAAGTGGTACTGCACTGCGCCCCTAGCGGCTGAAAGGGGTACTGCACCATTTTCTGCCAAAGTGAAAAAGGCTCATAACTGAGTCAAAATTTGTCTAAAAATATGGGGAAAAAATCCATAAATAGGTCGCACTGGTGTATAGGTCGCAGGCCTTGAAAAAACCCCATAAAAAGGTGTGACCTATAGTTCGAAAAATACGGGAGCTGAAAAGGCAGAAAGAAGTTTAAACTACCAAAAGGAAAGAGCTGAAATGAGCTAAAAATGTAAAATTAGTTGAAAAGGCTAAAATTAGCTGAAAAACTGCTAAATAGTACCGGGTAGCTGAAATAGCAAAAAAAAAAAAATTTGAAAGCATAACGAGCTGAAATTTGCAGAAACAACTTAATTAGCCTGAAAGTAGCAGAAATTACTACAAAAACATGAATTTATCTGAAAACAGATGAAATTAGCTAAAAACATGCTGAAATGTAGCTGAAACGGAAGCCTAAATTATCAGAAGAAAACAGAAAGATGCATATTTGCTGAATTAGGTTTAAACAAGCAGAAATGAGCACAAAAATTAGAAAATCTGCTGAAAAAAAGCTGAAATTAGCACAAAAAAACTGCTGAAAAGTAGCTGAAAAGGCAAAAAGAAGCTTAAACTACCAGAAGGAAAGAGCTGAAATGAGCTAAAAAAATGTGGAATTAGCTGAAAAGGTTCAAATTAGCATAAAAACTGCTAAATAGTAGCTGAAATAGCAACAACAACAAAAATTGAAAGGAGCATAACAAGCTGAAATGAGCAGAAACAAGTTAATTAGCCTGAAAGTAACAGAAATTACTACAAAAACATGAATTTATCTGAAAACAGCTGAAATTAGCTACCGTAATAAAAATGTAGCTGAAAATGTTGAACAAGCTTAAATTAACAGAAGAAAGCAAAAAAGAAAAAACATGTTTACCCAAATAGCCTGAAAAAAGCAGAAAAGAGCACAAGAAGTGGAAATTATTTTAAAACAGTTGAAATAAAAAAAATTTTTGCTGAAAAGTAGCTAAAAAGGCAGAAAACTTAAATTAACAGAAAGAAGTGGAAAGAGACCATTTTTGCTGAATTAGGCTGACAACGTTTTAAATGAGTGCAAAGAATGTGGAATTAGCTGGAAAGGGCTAAAACTAGCATTAAAACAGCCACAAAAAAAGTAGCTGAAATAGTATAAAAAGCTGAAACTTGCAGAAATAAGATAAACGGAGCAGAAAAAAGTTAGAAGCACAAAATGTTGTAGTTAGCAGAAATAATCTGAAAGAAGCACAAAACAGCTGAAAGTAGCTGAAAACAAGTTTGAATTTGCAGAAGGAAGCTGAAAGCAGCTGAAGCAGAAGGAGCAGTAAACGGTTGTGAACAGATCTAAAGATTTGAAGGATGTAAAATGAGCTCAATTCATTTTCTATGAGGGGAAAAAAAGACAGAAAAGGCTAAATATTTCAAAAAGCTAAAGTTGCACCAATATCAAATAGCAGGATTGTTCTGAAAGAGCTGAATGTTTTGATTTATGATTTGTTGAAATAGCACAAAAGTGGTGGAACAAGAAAGATGCTGAAAAATGTACAGCATGTACAGTATAGTAACTATATTCTGTTTAACATTTGAAATTTCCTTCAGAAATCATCAAAAACAGATTCCTAATGCTCAGCTTCAGGTGATGCAAAGAGATTTAGCTGGTTTTAATGTGGAAGTAAATTAAATGTTTAGCATCATTCACAGCTTCAGCATACCTGGATTCAGATATGAACTCTGCAATGGAACTGTAAGACTCAGCTGTCAGACCTGTTTAGATTCATTACGTGACCAGGTCCATGAGACACCGTCCACATGAACCACCAGGAAGTTGTTGAGTCATTTCAAGAAGACAAAAAGACATCTGAGAACCTCGTTGACCTTTACCGGCTGGGACCGAATAGTTAGTCCACAAACCTACATCTGAGCCCAGAGTCAAGAGTCTTGACTCTGGGCTCACAAAGGTTTTTGTGTCTTCAAAGTGTTTCACAATCATCTTTAAGTGCATTCTCTTGCATCCGCCACCCTTCTACCTGACTGATAACCAAACAGAAGTGGGTCCAAATGCTTGTTTTAACTTTAGACAAAATGACCTATGTTTTTCAAAATGACTTGATTACAAATGAGCTAAAGACAATAGATGGAGCAGTCATTGCCGTCTTGATCGGAACATTGACAGAGTCATTGCGGCTTCGGAAACGAGTCACACATTTTACTTGTACTGTATATAAATCATGGTGTCGTCTGCGTACGATTGAATGTTGCACTTACAGTAGACAATCCTGAAGTCATTCAGTGGCTGTGCAGTCTTGCTGTTTAGGATTGGAACAATGACAGTTTAGGTCATTGGGGGGGGGGGTCTTTGCTTCAGGGAGAGGAGTTTAAGTATCTGTGCATCTTCACAAGTGATGGTAGGATGGAGCAGTAGATGAATTGACAGGTGGGGGCTTGTCTTCAGTAATGAAGGCGTTGTCTCAGTTGATTGTTGTGATTTAAGTCAAAGCTCTGGATTTACTGGTCTTTATACATTCCAACTTTCATCTATGGTCATGAGGTTTGGATGATGACAGAAAGAATGAGCTCCAGAACATAACTACCGGTAGCTAAAATGAGCTTCCTTTGTAGGGTGGCCAGGCTCAGCTTTGGAGATACGGTGAAGAGCTCCGTCATCCCGAGGAGCTCAAAGTAGAGCTACTGCTCCTTCGTATCAAAAGGAGTCAATTGAGGTGGTTTCAGTTAGGATGCCTTTCTGTGGAGGTTTCCTAGGCAAGTCCCACTGGTAAGAGTACATGGGGCCGACCCAGAACTCTCTGAGGTGGTTTTGTATTTTCTCTGGCCAGGGAACGCCTTGAGATCCCCTAGGGCGAGCTGGAAAGTGTCGCTAGGGAAAGGGATCTTTGGGTTTCTCTCCTGGACCTGTTGCCTCCATGACCCAACTTTGGATAAGTGGTAGAAGATGGAGAACAATGACAGTCTTTCTTTGTGTCACACTTTTAACATGTATACAAATCATGGTGTCGTCTTCATACGATCGAACTTTACACTTGGAGCAAACAAATGGAAGAGAATCAATACAACAAATATAGATCCCTGTGGAACACCTGTTGACAGTTTACTAGCAGATGATCTATGTTTTAGTTGCAAACTAGCTGATTTGGTGATCTTTAAGAAGCTTTGGAGACACTTCCTGGTTAAAATCTGGTGTTTTTATTCCAATTCGCAGCCGATTAGTTGTTGTGGGAGAAACGGGCTGCTTTTACCTGTTCTTATCCGTTTGTTTGTAATCGTGTGAAACTAAGGAGCTTTTCTCTCTCTCTTGTGGATGAATGTTTCCACCTGGCTGCAGGGTGGTCTGTACGTCTTCCAGATCTATGACCACTTCTCCTGCAGCGGAGCCAGCCTGCTGCTCCTCTCCATCTTCCAGTCGTTGGCCATCGGCTGGGTCTACGGTACGAACCGCTTCCTCTCTCCATTTATTTATATTTATTATTTTGACTGTTTCCGTTCTTTTTCTCTTCACTTCTGTTTGACTTTTTTTCTTCTTCTTTTTTATCGCCGTCTCCATCTTCTGGTAAAGAATTTTTTTATTTATTTTGCCCTCATTTTCTACTTTTTCCATTTTTTGCCTCTTTACTTGCTTGTAAACTTCTTTCCTGTCATTTCCAGTCTCACCTTTTTCCATACTTTCTCCTTATATTACCTTTATTTTCCATGACTCTTTTCCAAATACATTCCCGATAATTCTCAGTGCTGGTTCTTTTTTAACTTCCTCCTCGTATTTGCACCTATTTTCCTCTCATTCGTGTCTGTTTTGTTGTTTTTCTGCTTGTAGTCGTTCCTACTCCTCTCAACTGTAATTCCTCTTGATTTAAATCCTTCCTGATTTTATGACTGACTTTAATTAAATTTCCTTCTTGCCAATAATAAATGTAATGTCCAGGATTTAATAGAAGCCGTCCACCTCCTGCATTCCTCTCAAACTGCTGCTATAAGGAGACTGGCTCTGGTCCAGATCCCCCCACCCCCCTTCTTGTCTGTCTCTAAAACCAGTCCTCGGGCCCCCCGTCCCAGCCTGAAACTAGGCTTTAAAGTTGCACAAAACACAGTTTGTTTAATGGCGAAATAAACCTGACATGTACAAAAGTCAGAGCAATGTTTCAACGGTTAAATTTTAGGATAAACCGGCTGAATATTACTGTAGTAAGAAACGAGCGAGCCTGTTTTTATGGCTCCTCCAGCAGCTCGAGTCGAGACGAGAGTGGGGGGTTCGGGTGCCACCATGGTCATAATAACGTCAATTGTTTACAGCAGTTTTTAAAGAATCCACTTGCGGGTCAGGTGGTTCGTCTTTAGGAGCGATGCACCGTTCTGCGGGACCAACGATACGGTTTCATCCGCAGGAGCCGATCGCTTCAGCGCCGACATCAGAGACATGACCGGCTACGACCCGCTGCCCGTCTTCAGGCTGTGCTGGAGGTATTTCACTCCAGCTGTGTGCACTGTGAGTACTCTTTAAAAAGTAAAAAAAGGTAAACTGTAGTTTAGGTTCCATTTTGACCCTCATGTTCATTTCCGACGACTCATACTCACCGTATTTTTCGGACTATAAGTTGCACTTAAAATCCTTTAATTTTCTCAAAAATCGACAGTGAGCCTTGTGTATTAATTTTGGTTGTGCTTACTGACCTCAAACCAATTTTATGTGGTACAACTGAACAATGTTGAGTTATTGTGAATGATTTGAATGAAGTTTGACTTATCTGTTTTGTTTTGCTTAATGCGCCGTATAGTCCGAGAAATACGGTAACTGTCGAGATGAATTTATCCTTTTAAGGTACAGATACCGGTACTCGAATCTAGTTTTTCATGAAACTTCTTCTGGTATAGACATTGAGACTGAGCATGAACCTTGTTCTTGCAAATATTTTTAGTACCTCACAGGACAAAGGCTCCTGATGGCGTCTGTTCTCATTAAAGGTTTTACTTCTGTCTTAAGGCCACGTTTATATTTTCCCTGGTGCGCTGGTCTCCGGTGAGCCTGGGGAAGGGGATCGTAGCTCCCGTCTGGGCCACCACGCTGGGCTGGCTCCTCACACTCTCCTCCGTGTCCCTGCTTCCCATCTGGGCCGTCTACGCCCTCATTACAACTCCAGGAACCATGTCGCAGGTGACACCCGTGTCTTTAGAACAATCCCCCGTCACACACAACATACAATGGTTTAAACTCCTTTTCTCCCTCCACAGCGTTTCCAACACCTTTGCAGTCCTGCCAAAATCAAGTCCTCCCTGGCGCTCCATAAAATCTCCAGCAACGGGTTGATGCGGGCCTACAGCCCCGTGCCGCCTCTCAACGGGAAACCCACAGAGCAAATCATGGAGCTCATCCAGGAGAAGGCGACATGACAACGGCTCAGACAGGAAGTTTCAAACTGCTGGATCCTCACTAGACGTCGCCGACAAAACGAAATCAAGGGTTGACTAAATGAATTTGGACGGAGACAAAAACTCGAGACTCTTAGACCTTTTGTTTACATTGTTTTTGAAGATGACCAAGGAAGTATCAAGCGCAGCATGTTCCTGGTCCACCGGTTTCCACACAAAGAACTGCTGGAGGATCTGTTTGAAGCTTTGGCAGAGGGTCCAGCCCTGAACCTTTAAACCCCACCTCCTGGTCCTCGTATAAAACCACTTGCACTCCTGGATCTCGACCATTCGACTGCCATCTTGAAGTCCCAGCTTCTTATTTATTTCCAGTTCAGTCACTACGCGAGGACCACCCAATCCCGTTAAAGACACCGCTAACGTTTCGTTAGCGTGTCCGAAGCGCAGTTTCTCTGATACTATCCTCTCTACGAGAGACGACAGATCGCCAGCGTGTCTGCTGATGTGACTCCATGAGTCAGACGTGTGCTAGTCACCAAGTCGTTTTAGAAAATTGTTTCTGAACGCATTTTACACCCGGTGGAGTCGCACTAGCCAAAATCGCACTTTAGCTGCCAAAACATCAAGAGCTTAGCTTAAGCGGAAAGTTCAGAGCTTAACGTGTGGGGTTCTGTGGAAAAGTTATAATGATTAATATTTTATTTGTAACTTTTTGGACAAACGCTGACAAAATAAAGTTTAGTTCTGAGCGTATTGACAAGTTGACGGTTAGTTCGAGTTAAGTCCAGATTAATTTACCGGTAAAATGCCTTAAAACCACTGTAGATTGTGTGCTACACGTTTATCCCAGCAGAAGCGTTCTGATGTTCCTGCTTGTTTGATAAACAATCAGTGTCTTTCACCCTGAAAGAAATGTCTTCCTCGGGCTAGACCAAAAAATAAACAAAGAACAAGTAGAAGGATCTAATAATAAACACAAAATCAGCCTCCTCGAGGAAGAAGTGGTTCCTCAGCGACCTCCTGCCTGAGAGGAACCGACTGAACATTGCGTTGGCTGGATGGGTGGGGTCCCTAATAACGTTCTTCGTTCTAGTTCCCCATCAATAATGTTCTTCACTCTAGTTTCGCATCAGTAACGTTCTTTGCTCTAGTTTCACTTCAATAACATTCTTCACTATAGTTCCACATCGATAACATTCTTCGCTCTAGTTTTATAAATAACATTATTCGCTCTAGTTCTATCAATGATGTTCTTCCCTCTAGTTCTGCATCAATAACGTTCTTGGCTCTAGTTCCGCATCAGTAATGTTTTTGACACTAGTTCCGCATCAATAACGTTCTTCGCTCTAGTTCTGCATCAATAACGTACATCGCTCTAGTTCCGCATCAGTAATGTTCTTCGCTCTAGTTCTATCAATAGTTATTTGCTCTAGTTCCGCATCAAGAACATACTTCATTCTAGTTCCGCATCAATAACATTCTTCGCTCTAGTTCTGCATCAATAACGTTCTTCGCTCTAGTTTCACTTCAATAACATTCTTCATTATAGTTCCACGTCGATAACATTCTTCGCTCTAGTTCTATAAATAACATTATTCGATCTAGTTCTATCAATGACGTTCTTCGCTCTAGTTCCGCATCAATAACGTTCTTGGCTCTAGTTCCGCATCAGTAATGTTCTTGGCACTAGTTCCGTATCAATAACATACATCGCTCTAGTTCCGCATCAATAACATTATTTACTCTAGTTCTATATCAGTAACGTTCTTCATTCTGGTTCCGCATCAGTAATGTTCTTCACTCTAGTTCAGCATCAGTAATGTTCTTCGTTCTAGTTCCACATCAGTAACGTTCTTCGTTCTAGTTACACATCAATAAAGTTCTTCGCTCTAGTTCTGAATTAATAACGTTCTTCGCTCTAGTTCCACATCAATAACGTTCTTGGCTCTAGTTCCGCATCGGTAATGTTCTTGGCACTAGTTCCGCATCAATAACGTACATCGCTCTAGTTCCGCATCAATAACATTATTTGCTCTAGTTCTATATCGGTAACGTTTTTCATTCTGGTTCCGCATCAGTAATGTTCTTCACTCTAGTTCAGCATCAGTAATGTTCTTCGTTCTAGTTCCACATCAGTAACGTTCTTCGTTCTAGTTACACATCAATAAAGTTCTTCGCTCTAGTTCTGAATTAATAACGTTCTTCGCTCTAGTTCCGCATCAATAACGTTCTTCGCTCTAGTTCCGTATCAGTACTGTTCTTGGCACTAGTTCCGTATCAATAACATTATTCGCTCTAGTTCTATATCAGTAACGTTCTTCATTCTGGTTCCCTATCAATAATGTTTTTCACTCTAGTTCAGCATCAGTAATGTTCTTCGTTCTAGTTCCACATCAGTAACGTTTTTCAATCTAGTTACACATCAATAAAGTTATTCGCTCTAGTTCTGAATTAATAACGTTCTTCGCTCTAGTTCCACATCAGTAACGTTATTCGCTCTAGTTCTGCATCAATAACATTTTTCACTATAGTTCCACATCAGTAACATTCTTCGCTCTAGTTCTATGAATAACATTATTCGCTCTAGTTCTATCAATGATGTTCTTCGCTCTAGTTCCGTATCAATAACGTTCTTGGCTCTGGTTCCGCATCAGTAACGTTCTTGTCTCTAGTTCCGCATAAATAACGTTCTTTGCTCTAGTTTCTTATCTGATGGCGTGAATGAACGCAAAACTGACCGCAATGCTCGGACTAGCCGTCAACACAGCCAGAATAAAACTTTATTCCTCCAAATCAAGACTGTTTGAAGATCAAGATGCAAACTTCCCCTTTAAGATCTAAAAAAGCTAAGTCTGGTCCTCTGGACTGAGTAAGTCTTTCAGACGAAAGCTGAAACGTTTCTACTTTTTTGTTTTGTTTTTTGAATGTCCAGAGGACCAGACTTAGATTTTTTTAGATTTTTCTACCTGGATTATTGAGAATGCATCAGGGTATTCCCCTTTAAGAGTTCGACTTCTTTGTCTCATCGAGGGCATTGCAGACCAAGTCGGCGTTTGTCGGCATTGGCAAATCTCGCTTTTCTTATGAACGATTAAAAAAACGGATTTAACCTTCGTGCTTTGCTTTATGACAACATTTAGGACAAAAAAAATAAAAACCTTCGGGCTCAAAGGTACTGTTACATTTTAATAAACAAAAACTTATCCTTCCTAGAACGCCACTTCAACTGTGGTTTATTAAACTTGCTGAAACGTCTGCCGTATCATAGGTGATTTAAACTCCACGTTTTCTTTTATTTTTTAATTTTGAGCGCTGAACGTTAAGGGATGATTATGTCACAGTTTTGTCATAATTCTCCTTTTTAAGAAACTCATTTCGTTAGAGCGATTTAAAAACGACTATGGACCCAAAGAAGTCTGTAAGGTGCAAAAAATAACGTGCGTAGTTTGAGATTGTTTAAAAAAAATCGACGGGAATTTATAAGAAAATATTTTTATATTTAAAAAAAATGGGGATTGTGTTTTAGAAAAATTTTCTTATTAAAGTTGAAAAAATGTAGAATTTTACTGATAGAAGTGACAAATTATGTATTTATTACAAACTAATGGGACTGTAATCTAAAAGTTTCTCACTTAAATTTTAAAATTCTATTTATTTTTCTTGTTTTATTATTTTCAACAAAAACTTTTGTGTCGTTGCATTCTGTCATGTGAAACGTTTCTATTTTAGGATCATTGTTAAAAAAAAAAAGATAAATTACCGTACGTGAAAGGATGAAAAATTTTGCCGCAGAGATTTTCGTTTTGTTCTTGACTTTCAATCAAGCGCCGAGACAAAAACTTTTTTTTCCCTCCCTGCGGAAGAACTTGTTTAATAATTCACTTTCTCTCCGTCTCGCTGCACCGAGAATCCAGGACAAAATGTACCGTACGGTTCTTGTGTAACCCTTAAAAAAAAGTGAAATATTTGTTCTAAACGCCATAAATTGAGCACCCTAAAAACAAACTTATTATTTACTGTGTTTTGTTTACATCTATGTACTTTTTCTTTAAAAAATCGTTTTTTTTTTATTAAAAAGGAAAACACTTGAAGAAAAAGGCTGTTGTCTCTTTACGATGAGAGGAGAGCTGTGTGTGTGCAGGTGCGTAAACAAAGAACGGTGCACCTGTGGGCCGTCACCCAGGAGAACCCCCCGCCCCCTAATCGGCGCCATGGCAACAGATGCTGTTGCTGAGGATCTGGAGACGCTCTCATCCATTAGTTTAGAGCTGATGGAAGTGCGTGTAGTGATGGAGGGG
>JBBPBX010026295.1:25707-38215 GCA_038048925.1 Garcialebias charrua | reverse complement strand
TGTTGTGATCCAAACAACGACAAAAACACAGCTGTACACTGCATGCCATGCAGCTAAACACATGTTTTTAATGTGTTCTGTGTTCAGAAGCATACGCATAAGCTGTATGTGTGTGATTAAATACACGCAACAACATTTTACAACAGTTATTTTGGTAAAAGTTTAGGTATTTACTTACTGAAGACGCGACTATCCGCCATTTTGAAATCTAAACTTGGGGAGGGGTGGGAGTTTACCACTAGAGGGGGCGTGAACACAGGACAACCCCAACCTCCTCCCCTGCTTGACTCTCGACACGCCCATTTTGAGGGAAATTTTGAATTTGGTCTGGGGGAGGAGTTACCGTCTCAACATGTGTTCAGTTTCACTTTAAGCCGCTGACGCCCATCCATCGATCTCCAAAATGCACTTCACCGAGCTTTCAGCATTGAAAGGGCCAGGTATGTTGCACCTCGTTCCCTTCCTTCAGGGAACATGAGTTATGGTGCATAACTTTCAGTTCCCTTATCAGTCATGTCACTCGGTGCAACATAAATGCTATGGGAACGTAATTCATTCACGCCCTTGAAATGCTCAGTAAAATGCATCCTAGTGTGAACGTCCGCCTTTATTCAAAAGGCATCTCAAGGCCGCTTTCTACTGTGTGTTAGAAAGGACAGCCTGAGTGACATCACACGCAGTAACATCCAAACTGTAATGCTTTGCAAACGTGTTCATTGAGCTCCAGTTCGCAGCAGCACAGATGTCTGCAACTGGTACACCCTTGAACAGTGACCACGAGGTGGCCAAGCCCCGAGTGGAGTGGGCACGCACTCCAGAGGGCACCTGTTGACCTTTGCTACTGTACGCCTTTTTATGGCCTCAGTCACCCAGTGTGAGAGGCGTTGTTTTGATAGGGCCTTTCCTGTAGCCGGTGCAACAAAGCTCACAAACAGTTGATTTGTTTTTCTCCATTCGGCTGTTCTCTGCATGTAAGTGCTTAAAGCTCTCACTGGGCAGGCAGCCTTCAGCATTTCCTGTTCCTGAGTGAGGATAGGAGCAGGTGGAAAAGAAGAGAGATCAAAGTCCAGACTTCTGTGGTTTAAAGTCAAAACCTTGGGGAAATATGCAGGATTAGGCCTTAGGGTGACCTTAGACCCGTCAGGGACGAACCTGGTACACATTGGATGTACAGACAAAGCGTGGATATCACCCACACGTTTTGCCGAACAAAGAGCCAGGAGAAGAGCGGTCTTATAAGATAATACATCTATCTTATTGTCGCTCAGTGGTTCGAATGGGGGCTCACAGAGAGCCCCCAAGACCATACTAAGATCCCATCCAGGGGTCAAGATCCTGCTGGGGGGTCTCTTCCTTAGCACGTCCTTCATAAATCTTATTATGAGCGGGTGCGCGCCAGGCGTCCTTCTCCCCCAGCCCTTGTGACAAGCTGAAATTACTGATAGGAACACCTTAATCATTGAGAAAGAGCTACCTTTTTCCAACAAGGCTTGAAGAAAGGTGAGGAGCTGGGCCAATTTACACGAATAAGAAATAATATTTATTTCTGTGCACCAAGCTTCAAAAATATGCCATTTCCTGGAGTAGAGAGACTGTGTTGACACAGCTCGTGCATTTTGAATGGTTTTTACCACGTTCTCTGGAAGGCCTGAGGCCATCAGCTTGTTCCTCTCCGCCACCAAGCTGAAATTTGCCACAGTTCTAAGTCTAAGTGGCGAAACTGGTCCTTCCGGTGACGTGGAGGATTCCTGGAGAGGAGCCGGTGGTGGAACCAGCTCTCCCTCAAGGGCCCTAATTTCTGTGGTTCCTTGAAGGTCAACCACGTTAGAGAGAGAGCCTTTCTGCAGATGTACCTCCATACTACTCTGATCGAGAGTGTTTGGAGGCAGAGGCAATCTGCTGTCATTGTTAGACAAAAGTTGAACAGAATGTTGTTTTTCCTCTTTTTGTTGGGGGTCATGGATCAGAGGGGTTGCAAGTTTTGTAAACGAGCAGATCTCCTGACTCCAGCCCGTTTCCTGGTTGGGTCAGCACAGTGAGCGTGGTCACACGCTGCAGGATCACTGTTTGAGCATAGCGTGTCACCCCTTGAGAATAAGGGGACCGCCTCAGCATGAGAATGTGGAGATGGTCCTTTGTGTTGAGCAGACTTTAGATTGGTTGGTGACAGAGAGTTCAGTCCTCTTCGATTAAAGGGAAGAGGAGTCTGAATTAGCCCTGGTGCCATTTCTGTTCTGCACTGAGTGTTTACACACGCTGCAGTTTCATCACAACTGCCTATGTGAACGTGTGATACTGGTGTTGGCCTACGGGCTTCTGTCGTGTTCCCCCGTCCCTTACTGGCATCCGATGAATAGGTGGCCAGGAAGGTGGGTCATCAGATTCTGTCGGCGCGCACCCCTGGAGCACGGACGTGTCACATGTTTGTTTGATTTGTGTATTGCCAACCCCGTGGTTTAGAACGGAGCGGGAGCTGGAGCACGTGACCCCCCTCACCTGTCTCTGTGAGGAGTGACGGGCCTGCTTGCAAACGCCTCTGGGCCTGTCTGTTGCAGACAGAACAGAGGTATCCTACTGGGGTTTATCAATTAGGCTAACACCCCGTGAGCTGTGAGGGAGTGGGGAAGATGGCCCCTGCTCTTTATGTTGCCTGGAAGAACAGAGGGGACTGTTCTGCTGATGTTACTGTGTTTGTTGTTGGGTTTTTTTTGTGAGTCAAGAAAACAGAGAGGGACTGTTTTTTTTAGCTTTATTTGTGCTTATGTGTATCGATATATTTGACTTTATGTCACTCACAGCAGAAAGAACAACATTTGTGTCTAAACCAAAGTCACCAGCTTTTTGTACTGTGTTACGAACAAAATCAGAGTCAGAGTCAGAGTCAGAGAGTCTTTATTGTCATTTGCACCGCATGTGGTACATGAGATGAAAACGAGATTATGTACACGAGGTCCCAGTTACATCCAACAACAAATGAAAGAGAAAAACAGTAATCTGGACGTGAAAAGATGATTTCTCGTACCGCATGGGCGGGTGATCGTGTAAAGTTAAGAAGCGGTCCTGGTTCATCAGGTACACTTCTGTTTGGTTTCCCGATTCGCCGAGGAGGTTCTGGCGGGGAACAAATCTGTTCTTACTCCAGGCGTGTTCGGTCCGAGGTGGGCCCGGCGGTGGTCTCTGCCGGTGCTCGACCTCGTACGCCGGCCGCTTTTGTGGTGGGGCACGTGTGGCTGAATGGTGTCGAGGCTGCGGTGCTCTGCTCCCAGCTGACTCCTTGGGGGGGCGAAGGTTCTCCTGGGGATGCCCACCCGGAGAGCTTCAGCCTGTTTGCGCCTCTGGTCTGAATTCGATCCAGCGCTTTTCCAAAAAGTCCCGTCGGTTCTATCGAATGGTGGAGAAAAGGAATTTTCTGTCCTTCCGGGAGGTCAGTTAGGGTCATCCACAGATGAATTGCGATGACCACCTCCGCCATTCCTCTGCCTTGTGCAACAGTTGCTGTCCCATAATGCGGAGCACAAAGTCTGTTGCCCTGCGGGCTTCATCCAGCAGCTCCGCAGCAGCTTGCTTGTCTGACCTTACCTGGAGCTCTTGTAATTTTTCAGCCAGGTACGCTTGCATCATTGCGGACACGTTCATTGCGCGCGCCGCGAGGCCCTGAGCCCTGTAGCATTTCTCGAGCAGAGAAGCCGAAGCTCGACAGGCTTTGCTAGGGAGAGTTGGTTTTGTCCCGGATGACTTGGGAGCCAGATGAGACGTCAACGTGTCCTCAATTTGAGGCAAATTGGCTATTTCCACTTCATCCATCCCGTCCACATTGAGAAAGTGGGAGAGCTGCAGCAGCATGGGAGCTCCGGGCTGAGACCAGGTACGAGTCAGCTCTGTGAGGAAGTCCGGGAAGACAGGCATCCTTTGCCTCGTGGCGGCGCTGCTTTGAATAAAAATAATTTCCTGCCAACCTCGTGACGTTGACGAGGTGGAGGCTCCGACCATGCGATCTGCAGTGCGTCCGTTGCTCTGTGACACAATTCGAACAGAGCAGGGATGGAAAAGTCAGTCTCCGGGAGCACAGGCACCGGGGTGCGGGAGAGATCTTCTCCCTGTTCCCCGTATTCGACGTCGGCGGCGTCCGCAGAAAATTCACCTGAGGCTGAAATCGAGCTCTCGTCCTCGTTCATCATGCCTCGAGTGTCAAATTCGACTGTTAAGTCCACCATGGGGGCCAGCACATCTGGGCTGTCGCCCCATTCGACTCAGGTGCTGTCATCCAAAGCCATGCTCTCGAGCTCCGGCGTGGGAGTGAAAGCTCCAGTAGCGTCTGGGTCTGCTGGCGCCGCAGTAGCCCCCATGGTCTTGGCGACGAAGTCCGCCCAGTACCTCCTCACCTTCTCCAGCATCTGGTTGCAGTGTGGGCAAGATCCAGGTGCGTCCAGCGCCATGTTCGCGTGCAACATCCCCAAGCAGACGGGACAGGCCTCGTGGGTGTCCGTCGCTGAGAGGGAAAAACCACATCTGCTGGGGCAGGCGCGCGAGGTTGGGCTCGCCGTCCTGCTGGTCTTTTTTGGAAGTCTTGTCTTTCGCTTTCCTTTCTCCGGAGGCATGTCCGAGATAAGACGAGCGAGTCCTTCCAAGATCTTTTTTCTTTTTATTTGAGACGTCTCCTCCGTCGCGTCGCTTTCGCTGGCTAGCCTGCTACGAATTAGCAGAGGTAGCGGTGTGACGCAGTTAGCGCCGTCGAGCGAAGCAGTCTGCGGAAAGAGGAGAAGAAAAAACTTTGGGGTTAAGGAAAAATGTGCCGGACTAGCTTTCGCTAGCCCAGCAGTACGCAGGAATAATTCTCTGTACGCTCTGTGTAGGGAGCAAGCTCACCTCTGGTCGAGCGATGAAGCAACAGAGAAGTCCCGCGAAGAGAGAGAGTTCAGGTTTAAGCGAGGTGAAGGGCAATAAGAGATTGATGGATGGGCGTCAGCGGCTTAAGTACCCAGAGTGCGGGGCCTCTGGCGCGACGCTGACGCCCCTGCCGTAAAGGCGTGATTGTATTCCTCCAGGTAACTGCGCGGAGCGCAATTTCCCATAGCATTTATGTTGCACCGAGTGACATGACTGATAAGGGAACGTGAAAAAAGCAGCGGCTTATAGTCTGGAAATTATGGTAATTTTAACAGCGTATTCTAGTTGACCAGATAATTTATTATCTGAAAGTGATACAAAAAATATGTTTTTTAGTGTTGTAGAAGGAGTTTCTGCAGATCATTGTTCACACATATTTAAATATGATCAACACTTTTACATAAACTAAAAGGATAAAGCACATACAGTATTTGTACATAAATGATGTAGGATCCTGTTTTTTTCACTTAATTTCTTACTTTTTTATTTTCTTTGCTTTAGTAAATTTTGAAATGCCTGATGTGCAAAAACTCAGTTTGTCTGAATTCTGAATTCAATACAATTGTATGTCCCCTAAATTATTTCTATACAAATTGCCCTTTGCCTATAAAGTCCTTTTATTTACTCCATTTAGTTACATACCAATCAATCAATCAATCAATCAATTTATTCACTCGATTAAAAAAAATCATCAGTTTACAAACACATTATCTGACAACATATATTTACACGAGTGAAGAGGGAGCAGGAAGAAGAAAATCTTGTATAGACCTGCCCCCTTTCTCAATAATTACAAAAATGTCATGGCCGTATACATTAAATTAACAAAACAAGTTGCAAACAATATCTAAACAATAACATACATAACAATATACCACTGTTCCCATTAACAACTCAAAAGTGTATAAGAGTTAATCGTTTTTTTTTATAAAGTGTTTTGAATTGGTTTATTGTAGAGCAATTTTTAAACTCCTCATCCAAACTGTTCCATAGTTTTACTCCATGCACCGAAATGCACATTTGTTTTAAAGTAGTACGCACAGTTTTACTTTTGAAATCATACTTCCTTCTGTTAGTTCATCACAAGAGCTTAAGACAAAGAACTTTTGTAAATTAAATGGCACAAATCTCTTTCTAGCTTTAAACATAATCAATAACATTTTTAAATCAAACAACCTTTGCTTATCTGATCTGTTTCGTCCATCTGTCAAGTTTCTCTTCTGTATGTGCTCTGGGTTAATAGGGTCAGTTAGCAGTGCTGAGCTTCAAGGTCTTATCCACGAGTACACATGTAGTTTTAAAAGCATGCTGTAAATCGGTGTGTACACACACACACACACATACACACTGCTACTGAAGTCTTTAATCTGCAGTGGAAAATGGTTCCCATTTTGGCATTTTTCCAACTCTGTATTACAGTTTGTGCTTTCAGAGCATCATTGCCCCATGTTGTTTGTCGCATTTGCTTGTTGCTGTAATGGAGAGTGAATGTGCTCATAAAGTATCCTGTATGCTTTATGCTCTGTTGTATATTTTCTTGATAGCTGTTGAACATATGCTTTTAGTGATTCAGTAAAACACACATAAACTCACAAGTTTAGTTGGACATCTCTGTTAGAGTGCTTTGTCTCGAAAGTGAGAATACGTGTACATTAAATTTGATGTCACTGTCAATTTCTTCCAACCATAAACATATCTAAATATACAGTGTAAGTGTCTTTAGGACAGAGCATAAATGTGGAGACCTGTTTTCTTTTATTGTTCTACTTACATTCTGACTGCTATAAGAAATACAGACGTTAGACATAGAAATACAGATGTTAGACAGTGGCATGGTGATATCAGTTGTTAAAAACTTAACTAAAATAACAAAAACAAACATAACATAAGAAAAACAGCGCTCGTTCTTCCTTTTCGGGTCATGGGGGTTGCTGGTGCACATATCCAATATGCAAAATCCACCCAGAATGGGCCTCCAGCTGGAATTCGAATCTGCAATCTTCTCACTGAGAAGTGGCAGCTCTACCAATTCTCTACTGTTCTGCCTAAAGAGTACCGTGTGTTAGCAATTTTCCAAACAAAAAAACAACTAAACGTAATGCAGTTCTTTTTCTTCTTCAATAGGAAAATTCTGCATACATTTAATAAATTCAAAAGTGTCACTTGTTATATAGCAACGTTGCATGCATGTACATATGCAGAATGCCAGAAATGTAATCCATAAAGTTAAAACCAAATGGTTAAGATTTCTCAAAATTTCCCGAATGCATAAGACCAATAAATGTGTCTGGGATATCAAAGAGTGCTGAAACGTTTCAGACAGATGTGATACACATAACAAACACCATTCTGCCTCATTATGTGGCTTGTCTGTCTCATTGATCAAACACTCAGAAAAAGTGGTTATTTCTACACCTTCAAAGGAAGGAGGGGAAACAAACTTAGATTAAGATTTTATACATACTACGTACAATGCAAACATGTGGATTTTGAGATTCCTAACGCCATAAAAATGAGCCTAAATGCTTAAAATATTACAAACAAAAAAGAAACAAAGTGAAAATGTACAAATATATTGCCTGTTTTTTTCACAGTTATAACAAATGATGCATTGCCAAATTGTGTTTAACACATTCAACGTGATTTTTTTCTCTACAGTCATGAGAGGAACGCTTTACGCCATGACTGTTAGTGAGCAAAAACAGACATATTCCTCCTTAACCCACTGCTTGTTACACAGTCAGGTGGAGTCTAAAGTTCCTGTTCAGTAATAAATTCTTTCTGATCTACAGTTACAAAAAAAGGTATTTTCTTGCCACTTTTATTTTTGCTAATGCTACAAAATGAAATGCCAAGCCAGAATGATCATAGACCAGGCCTGACATTTTAAAATGCCACTAATGTGCTTGAGTTTGTCCCATCACCTACGTGAATACTGTATTGTCAAGGTTTTCTAACGCTGGCTCAGTGCATTTAAACTTTAATAAAATGTTGTGTTTACAGAACATGTGTGTACTTCCTGTTGTGGTTTAGTTTCCTTGTCATTGTTTCCTCACTGTCTCTGCCACATAATTGCTGCTTGACTGTTCTTCTTTTCCTTCAAACCTTCGTGTTTATTTTTTTCTCTTTATTTTTTCAACTAAAAATGTGGTCAGTCGCTGAATCAGTTCACTCTAAAGACAAAATGTACAAACTATTTTACAGAGTTTTTACAGAGTGCAAAAGTGTTTCCCAGTATGTTAAATCAAAAGTGAAGCAGCCACCAAGGAGGATACAAAACAGGCAAAGGTAGTTACAATGAGTAATTGAATATTGTGTGCATCCTAAGCTAGAAAATTGCTTATGAAAGTAAACCAGGATTTTCAAATATTTGAGACTTAAAACATGTCCACAGACCTTGCTAGTTGCTTGGTTGCAAACGATCCAAATTCACTTAGACTGCGACAAAACGTTTGCCAATTTTCTTACAATTTTGATTTGCCAACTAGTTTCAAGTAAGCACAGCCCATTGAGTTGTAACCTTTAATATTTTCCTCATGATAGCCTTGTTAGATCTGGTTTCAAACACCTTCTTAAGTGGCTACAAGTAGAAACTGTGAATGAAAATTGCAAATTGTCATTATTATTTAAACAGAGGAGGAGTTCTCAGATTTCAACTTTCAAAAACTTATAATGCAGCTTTAGGACTGATACCCAACCAGTTTCACTCACACCTAGCAGGAATGGGACCCATCTGTGAATTAGATTAACAAAGACCTTAACAAACCCCTACTGTAAGGTATGATGGGTCAGTATGCATATGTACATGTATCTTACCTCAGCTTTAAAACTCGAACCCCACACTCCCTGTTCTTTGAATTGAGAAAGCTTCAGATGAGAAGAGAAACGTCCTGTTACAAATAAAGTCCAGTTGTTTTTGTCTTGAACTTTTTTGAATTTACCATGTCCTGGATGACTGAGAATCTTCACAAGTGTCATTATTGCAGTTACTGTGTATGTTTGTTTTTCATCTCTTAATATGACGTGTTTTTCCTTCTGGACGTGGTGTAGTGGTAATGGCAGTCATCCCCTGTTCGGAAGGTTGGAGGTTAGAATCCCGGTTCCCCACACCATGTGTCGTTGTGTCCCTGGGCAAGACACTTAAAGGGGACCACACTTGCAAAACGTTTGCCCATTTTGACCACACTTTAACCGTTGACCACACTTTAATTGGCTACAGCAAACTGGTTGGTCCACTTAAGTTGTTTACTTGGTGGGGTAGCTTCAGTTTGCTTTGGACTGCTCTGACTGACGAAGCCCTCTGGAGTGAGGGTGAAACGTTTCTACTAAAAAGAAATTGTCCAGATGAACTGATTGAGAATGAGCGGATTTGATACCTGGACTATTGAGAATGAACTTTCTGGTCTTGAACCACTTTGGACATGTCTGCCTGCCTGGGAGGAGTCGACGAGGGACAAGCCCCCAGAAACCATCTTGGCTACAGCAAACTGGTTGGTCCACTTAAGTTGTTTACTTGGTGGGGTAGCTTCAGTTTGCTTTGGACTGCTCTGACTGACGAAGCCCTCTGGAGTGAGGGTGAAACGTTTCTACTAAAAAGAAATTGTCCAGATGAACTGATTGAGAATGAGCGGATTTGATACCTGGACTATTGAGAATGAACTTTCTGGTCACTTTTTAATGTTTTTTTAACTCAACTTTGGGTATTTACTTCATAAAAAAACAGTCCTTGTGCCAAAAAAATGCACCCAGTGGTTTATTTACTCTAAGTAGATTTATTTTACTGTGATACAAACGGTTCGTTTTAAAATACTCTCGCATGTTACGTCACAAGCGAGAGAGGACAACCCACCCCAACCTGAGTCCAGCCCCTCACCTAGCAACCCCTGGTTAGGCTCAACCCACTTCTGTATTAAACACATGACTGTTGTTTTTCATGATTTCATCTCATCTTTTGTTTATATGTTCTTAATTTCATGTGTACAGCACTTTGTTGCAGCTGTGTTTTTTTAAATGGCTTTATAAATAAAGTATAATTGTTATTTTTATGTTTTAGTTCAATTTTTAGTGTATTTGCGATCGCTCCCAACGCGCAGCCGGCAAAAATTAAACGAGCGGACCCCCGGCGTAGGGACCCGCGGCAACGGGACCCTCTTCTGGCGCGATGGAGCGGAGCTTCAACTGTACAGCCTCGCTGCTGCCTCGAAGCAGCCTCACAGCAGCGAGGACCTTCTCCTTACGGATTAATTTACGGGAGACACTTGGTGAACTTTGTGTTGTCTTGACTGGAACAGCGATAACTCCCAAAATCGCCGCGTGCAACGAGCGGAGCTGGCGAACACCGGAAGAGGAACAAGCTAACATTAGCATTGGATTCGGGTGGTCTCATGCTAAAAGGAGCAGCAAATTGCGGCGCGCTCAGACGGGTTTCGGTAAGTTATCTTAAGCTAACACTAACAGTAAGTCAAATGAGTAATAAAAAAAGAGCTAATTTTAAAACAACAACACATTACAGATACTGGCTGTTACAGAGGGCGTAAACAGATCGTTGAAGGGCGTGGACTTCAGAACTCAGTATCAGAAACCGGTCGTTCAAAACGAAAGTTAAAAATGGCAGAATTAAAAAGGGTATAATTAATTATCTAAGAATTATTTTGTGTATTAAAATGAATTAATATTGTCAAGATAGCACACAGACATAACATAAAAAAAATTAAAACCTATATGTGGTCTCCTTTAACCCCGAGTTTGTCCCGGTAGGACTGGATGGCGCCTTGCATGGCAGTCTGCCGCTACCGTTGTATGAATGTGTGTATGAATGAATCTCTGTGTTCATCTGTGTTCATCTGTGACCATCTGCTCATACAAACTCATGTTCGTGCTGCTGTTTATTTCAACTATATTAGGCTTAGTGTATTACTAGTTGATGTTTTTCTTAGTTAGTTCTAGATGTTATTACTGTTTTTCTCTTTCATTTGTTGTTGGATGTAACTGGGACCCCGTGTACATAATCTCGTTTTCATCACATGTACCACATGCGGTGCAAATGACAATAAAGACTATGACTCTCTGACTCTGACTCTGAATGGGTGGATGGTTGGTATTGTAAAGCGCTTTGGGGCCCCTCATAGGGGGCTGGAAAGCGCTTTATAAATAAGCTCCATTTACCATTCTGTATTTGTGGTTTTGGTTCATTGCAGTAATCTTACGAGCGAGATGTATAAAAAGAAACTTGATTGGTTGCCAAAAACTCTCTAATTGAGGTTTGGCAATCGTTTCTACAGATTTTTCTGAAAGTGTTTCATTTATTTCTGCCTCCATATTAGTCCAGTAGCATCTCTGTTACTCAGATTTGTGCTCTAATCTCCATCTCATTTTTTTTTCCAGCATCCTCTGTTCATGTTGTCTTTTTTCCTCCCTCACTCCCTCCCTTCTGCATTCTTCTCATACATCAAGGTAAGCTTCAGTGACAGGGGAGTGCTGTTGGTTGCAGTCCGGTTAGTGGTGCCTGGTGGACACAGCCTTGAAGACAGCCTCACAAAATGCAAGTGAGAGCGGTACCGAGGGATATGGAAATGATGGAGGTAAAACAAGCGCAATGAAGAGAGCAGAAGAGATAGACAAAGGTCACATGCTTTCTGCGTTGAGCTGTCATTGGCCACCATGCTCCAATCTGTGAGTCTGTTCTGTTCATGACCTTGAAAGGCACTGATGTGTATCTGTCTGTAGGGTTGGTGATTATTCTGGTAAAAACACCATAATGGGGCTGTAATGCAAAAGATTATTCTTACAAAGCACATGAATTATACTTCAAACATCCACTTAAAAAAAGAAAAACACTAACATTTTAAGAAAATGTCAGTGGCCTGAACAACTTGTTTACTTCTGATTACAAAAAAGGAGGCAACTACTTATTTATTTATTTGTTGAGATTGTCAGGATGAAAGGAACAGCATTTTAACAGGCTATTTTACAGAGTTCTTCAAATACAATGATGTGTCTTCCCAGCAAAAGCAAAGGTTGAATATTTTTATCTTTTTGATCAACCGTAGCTCTGGAAACATAAAAAGCATAAATAGCTACAGAATGAAAAGTGTCATGTCCAAATATATGTTACCAATTTTACTACATTTATTCAAATGATGTGGGTATTTATTTTATTTTTTATTTTTTTGTTGAACTTTTAAATTTATTTTTACAAATATTTCTAAAGTATACAAATAGCAGCCTTTGATAAAATGTATTACCTTGTGAGGACTTGTTTTCAGTCCTCCAAACCGTTGAGCATTTAAATTACTGTATCAAGTAAAAGAGAAAAAAAGTTTTAAAATTATACCCTGATGCATCAGTCTTGTGTTTTAGTTGTCTTTTTTTCCCCCTTTATAGATGGCCTCCCTTCTCACCTCACAGCCATCCTCTTCACACCAATATGATTTTTTTATTAGTATTTTATTTTTTTAGAAAGAGAGGAAAAGACAGAAAGTAAGACCACAAAACACAAATCCACAAAAAGAGCACAAGGCAAACACACCTTCCCAGGTGCAATCCTGCGAAGTACATGACAGAACACAGCAACAAAACACATATGCATAAAAGACACATAATATCCATGACTTTGCAGTAG
>JBBPBX010026295.1:5783-25589 GCA_038048925.1 Garcialebias charrua | reverse complement strand
TATATATATATATATATATATATATATATATATATACATATATATATATATATATATACACATACATAAATATATATATACATACATATACACATACATACATTCATGTTCAGTCATATACCCATCTACATATCTACATACGATACCTGCGTGTGTATCCCTGCATCTATAAGTGTGTGGTTGTAAGCATGCATAAATGAATAAGGCTTCTCTAATAGAACATTCAATAGTGACCGTGAAGCATCAGAGATCCGCCCCCCAAGACCCGAGGCAGACAAATGGGGGTACCAGAGTCCAAGACCCCAAGAAGGACCCTGAGCTCAGAGCCCCCAGGGCCACCCGAACAGGATGAACCACTCACCCATCCCCCAGATCCGACCATAGGGGAGAACCGGGAGGGCCCTACCAGCGACCACACACAATGACCCCCAGGGGCCAACAGCGATAAACTCACAGGACCCCACCAGAGCCCGCCACACTGAGGTAGCCCCAGGCCCAGGCCCGGGCACAAGGGATGCCCACCCCTCAGGCCAGACCCAATACGACCAGAGGACCCCAGCCCCACCAGGCAACCACTAGGCCGGGCCGACATATGCCCAAGTGCACAACCCCCGATGCCGAGGGCCCCAAGTGCACCGGTAGGCAAGGGGATACCCCGCCAGGGGGCCACGTGGTAGGAGCACAACACCAAGTAGCCTCAGATGTATCAGAGAGGGGGAAGCCTAAGTCCCAGCCTGACAATTAAACATTCATACACAGACACACAGACCCACCCTCATCCTCACTCACACAAATACAAACAATAATGATATGTTCCATTCATAATCCCGATGCACACTCTATAATCCCCAGGTCCAAGACATGTACCTGCCCCCTATATGGGGCAGCCCACACCCAAACCCAGGAGGTAGGCCCATTCATTCTGGGGTGGAGAGTAGCCGACATCCAAGATTCGGACCAACCCGCGCCCTGCCGATAGGACTTGACACCCGAGCCCAAGCAGCCCCAGGGAGAGCGCAATGCCAGCCCCATCCACTGCGAACCCTCAGGCCCCGAACCCTCCCATAGTCCAGAACAACACACAACCACCTGCCATCTTACCAGACCCCACCCCCAGAATGGCCGCCAGGGAACCAGGGGGTGAAATTTTTATTTGTAATTAATTAATAAAATAAAATAAAAAACAAGACCTCAAATGTTCTGTTGATGTGTGTTATTGTAAAGTGCACTTAAAAAGGGAAAGAGAAGGAGTAAAGGCTGATATAATGCTAGTTACCCTCCAACCCAACTCTAACCCAAGCCCTTACTGTCTAAATGTATATATATGAGTGAGCACAGGCACAGGATGCGAGAGTGGTGTCATCTCGCCACCCATAACCATAGTGCTCACCCTAAATTCCTATATGTGAATTTTATGAGGATGTTTATGAGTGAATGTCCAAGGTGTTTAATAAAATTGAGTCCCAGGTGGTTCTGAACAACAAAAATGTAAAAACGTTGTAGCACACCCGAGCCTCAAAATCCCTACATGTATTAATTTGAAATGAAGAGGGCGGAGGTGCGCGGTGAGGGATGGGGAGGAAATAACTGCAAGAACAAATCCTCCCGCAGCGAGTCAGCTCCCGTGCTGACCCTACATACCCCCCTAGTTCGCCAAGGTCCACCCAAGGAGCGAGGCCAAAACACCTCTCCGACCACCAGGCCCATTGAGCTCCAGACCAGAGAGGAACAGGGCCACGAGGGACGCCAGCAGCAGGACCATCAGCCCACACCCACCAGGGCCGTGAAGACCCCTATGAACCGCAGCCAGCCCGTTGCCCAAGAGGACACAAAATCCCACATGGACGACACGGCAAAAGCGCCCGCACAACCACCGAGAGAGCCAGGGATCACCGGGAGCCTACCCTCAACATAAAAAAGGGCCATCCAATCGGCCAAGCATAGTCCCAGACCGTCATCAAGGAAATCCACCCAGTCCCTAACCCAGAAGAAATACTACACACACCCTTCATACTAACAACTGTCAGAACATATAACACACTAGACACCCAGGCTGGGTCACATTGCCCCCTCCCATGGGCCACCAGGCACGCCTCCAAACCCCCAACCCCCAGCCCACGAACCCCCAACCCACCAGCGAGCCGAGGGCCCCCGGCCAGTGTCGGACACCAGAGCGCAGGCCAGCCCAAGCCAGGCGACCCGCCCGCCAGAGCCCAAGATCCCCCACCCCCACCAGGGCCAAGCCCGGGGACGACACGTCCCCAGACTCCCAAGCCCCCGGCGCCCACCCCAAAACCCCAGCCCAGCTGGGCCACCGACCGGCGACCCATGACCGCCGCCACAGACCACCCGAGGCCCTGCATGCAGCCCCCAGCAGACATCCACCAGAACCACCCAGGTCTTCCCCAGGTTGAAGGCAGGGCCCTCCCCGCCCAAACAGCCCCAACCCCCGGCGTCCCAAACCCGACACCCCCCCATCAGCCCCAGTGCCTCACAAGGCTAGACCCCAGACCCCCCACCCCCACTATGTAACGGAGCCGATCAAAGAATGCCAAAGAAATTGATCCGATGTGTCGGCAGATGCTGTTTCAAGACTAATATGCTCTAACAGAAGATTTTTATACTGATTAATGCTAAGATTATTTTATTTTTCCAATTTAGGAGTATAGTTTTCTTTGCGATGCATAAGGCAGTGAAGATCACACGAGATTTATTTTTTTCTAGTGTAACATCTTCAAGGATAGCCAATAAGCAAACAGATGGAGATAGTGGAATATTACATTTCAGACATTTAGACAAGTCCTCACATACCTGGACCCAGAACTTCTGAACGGGTGGATAGAACCAGAGTGTGTGAATATAATCATCAGGTATATTGCTTGTGAGCAATTGTTAGATGATGTAAATCCCATCTTAAACATTCGTTGACCTGTATAGTGTACCTCTATAGAGAACTTTATACTGTATTAATTGTAAATTGGAGATTCTAGTCATTTTAAATGTTTTTAAACATATTTGAGACCAGGTGTTTTGGTCAAAGTTGACTGATAAATCTGTCTCCCATTTTGCAACAGGAAGTGTTATGGAGTCATCGATTCTAGACAATTTCTTGTATATTTTAGATAACAATTTGGGTTAAGATTAATGAATTCTGACACACTTATTGGTGTCTCTAACAATTCTCTATTAAGCTTAAATTTCTTTTTTACAATATACTTAATTTGTTGATATTCTAAGAAGTATTGTCAATGCCATATTGTATTATTAATTCATTAAATGAAATAAAGTCTACACCATCAAATGTGTTCCAGACGTTCAGTTCCCTTAACTCTCCAACCTGAGAAATTTAGCATATTATTTTCTTTCTGTATGTCAGGATTGTTCCAGATGGGTGTTTGTCTGCATGGGGGTAGTGAAGACTTTGTCATTTTCAGATACTCCCACCATGCTGTTAGAGATTAGATAATACTGATACTTTTAAAGCAGACATGTTTTTTTATATTTATACTAATAAATGGCAGATCTGAAACCTGAAAGTTATGCACCATAACTCATGTTCCCTGAAGAAGGGAACGAGGTGCAACACAATTGCTATGGAATCAGTGCCCCCGCGCGGTTACCTGAAGTAATACACTCACGCCTTAACGGCTACGGCGTCAGCATCGCGCCAGAGGCCCCGCCCTCTGGACATTTAAGCGGCTGACGCCCGTCCATCTTCCTCTAAAATGCACTTCACCGAGCTTTCAGCATTGAAAGGGCCAGACGTGTTGCACCTCGTTCCCTTCTTCAGGGAACATGAGTTATGGTGCATAACTTTCAGTTCCCTTTCAGTCGGTCTCTTGGTGCATTACGATTGCTATGGGAACGTAATCCATTCACACCCTTGAAATGCTCAGCAAAATGCATGAGAGAACATCTACCTTAATACGGCAGGCATTTCCCAGCCGCTCTCTACAAGGTATGTAGAGAGCACAGGAGGTAGAAAACCTAGTTCAAGCACAGGGTAACCTTCCAGGTCCCCAGGGGAAAAATGTATGTATAAGGGGCACGCACGAGTCCCTCATCTGCTTCATGAACAGACAACTGCTGGGACTGTCAAAGAGGCCCATCTTGATGTTGGAGAACTGTCAGAGGAGAGGGGAACCCTTCCACTGAAGCATCTCCCAAGTAAACATAAACACCAAGGGTGTCCCTTGTGTATGCTGTTATTGTTGGAACAAAGACAATCAGGCCTTAGGCCCTCAGCCATTCCCTTCAGTGGCCAGGCTGAAGGCTGCCACAGCTCTGGACGCGGGTGTAGAAGCTACCCACGTATACTGAGTCAGCAGGTCTCTGTAAGAAGGCAACTGCCATGGTATCCCTGAACATTGAGAAGTAGAGGTCACATTGTGAGCTGGCTCCGCATGGGGACAAGCCCAACAAGGTTCTTCCAAACCGTGACCAGACCTGATCCACGACTCGTGGGTTCAGTCTTATTCCGATTCCAAAAGAAACCCTCTTGAAAGGGCATTCGTTCCGTGACTTAGTTCACTCTGAACCTGAGTTGCCCTGAGCGACATTAATCCTGGAGCGTACCAAGTGAGCATCCTCTGTGTCAGGTTGAGGAGGGCATGGGATCTCGTCCCCCTTCCCAGTCACAGAAGGACACCGTGGTTTTGTTACCTGATTACGCTAGGACGTGCCGTCCCGCAATCAGACCTTTACCAAAGAAGTATTTTGCTGGAGTATGGCCATCAACTGCAGGAAGTTGATGTACAATCTTGCTTCCTGCTCATTCCAGAGGCCTTGGGCATTCTGATTTCTGCAGACTGCCTCCTCATCCTGTTTCCGAGGTGTCCGTCGTGATAATCACATGGGATGACACCTTACCTTACGGGACCCCTTCCGTGAACACAGACATGTACCCCCAAGGTTCCGGGGCCCTCAGGCACTTTGAAGTGATTCTAATTTTTTCTGCTCACCCAGACAGGGGCAGGTTGTTTTTGTTGGTTTAGCCATGTATGCAGGACCCGCATCTTCAGCAATGCGTGTGGCACACAGGGTATGGCTTCCGCCAAGAGGCCTAAAAAGGCGTTGGCGCGCTTACAAGGGAATCCGTTGATTCAATTTAAACTTTTGCCAGGCAACGGCAAATCGAGGAAGCACGTTCCTCTGAGAGCCATGCCTTGTATCGGATGGTGTAGACCTGCACTCCCAGAAATATGGTAATCCGTGATGGGGTCAGGTCACTCCTTTGTGGGTTTATGAACAAATCTGAGAAACTCCAGGTGAGAGATCACCTTGCAGGAGTGTGACTGGGCCTGCTTCCGACCAAAAACCAGGAGGTCATCCAGGTAGTTCATAATCCTGACTCCTTGATTCCTAAGAGGGGTCAGGGCTACATCCAGACATTTAGTAAATGTACAAGGAGCAGTCTTCAAACTGAAGGGTAAGACTTTGTATTTATAAGCTTTCCCTTCGAAGACAAACCGGAGAAATTTCCTGTGCCTCCTCCAGACGCCCACATGGAAGCGGACGTCTTTCAGATCCACCGTACATGCGTAGTCTCCAGGTCTCACAGACTAGGGGACCTGCCGCAGTGTCAACTTGAAAAATTCTTGTTTTCTTGCCCAGAGTCCTGAGATCCATGCAGGGCCGGTCTCAGGGATTATTCTCTTTTGGGCACCAGGAAGAACTTTAGCCTGCAACGCATCCATTGTGATGACCCGTTCATTTGTCAGACACACCCTTCAGGTCTGCGCGTGCGCCATGAGCCTGGGAGGGATGTCTAGCGGCTGCTTGCTTCATTTGAGTGCAGAAGGAGTGGCCTTCGACCCCTCTCGCGTACTCTGGAGCAGGCTGGTCTACCCAGCAGAAGACATTGCGAGGTCTGACTGTCTCAGGCAAAGCTCGTGTGTCTCACTGCGGTTCGTAGTCTGACCTAGTAGGTTGTGTTTCACCAAAGTGGTGAGTCAAGAACCAGGGCAGTCTGTGCTCTGGTACTTTCATTCTTGTATATGCATGAAACAGTGTTTGCTTTTCATTACACATACAGTAGACGAGTTATTGTTTAGTGCGCACACACATACCACCAGCTCCTTGTAGCATTTTACAAGTGAAGTCTGGGCTCAAAAGGTCAGGTTCCCGTACTGCGTGAGCGGGCAAACCTGAGGCCCTGTTCCCATTTTGGGACCAGGACACATTCAGTAGTCTGAGATTTTATTGTCGTGTGTGGATGGCAATTTCTCTTTATTACACAAGGGTCTGAATGTTCTTGTGTGTTTAGACGTTCCGAACCAGCTAGTCTGTGTTCCTTAAAAACACAGAAACTGGTGGTAAAAATTCGGCATCTTCTCTCCTTCTGTGAGTGAGAGCGTCTGTAATGGTGCAAGGGCATCTCCTTTCCTCTTCTTTTGCTGGTGGCCCCTTGCAGCTCCTGTAGCTTTTATGCCTGGTGGGCCTGTGATACCGAGGCCACTTGTCCTTGTCCATCCCGCCAGGGCCCCTTGTCAGAGAGTCATCCATAGCCTCATGGGTTGATAAGCTCTCAGCGTCATCAATGTTTCGTCGTAGGCATAGGAAAACTACCAGGTAGGGCAGTTGAACAGGTAGCTGAATATCCTCTTCCTGGACTGTGCTGGACAGAGAGTCTCCTTGTTAGCCGGGGCTAAACGTGGAGGTACTCGTGAGCCCGCTAACGGTGCTAAGATGGGCCCTCGAGCAGCGTAGTATCATTAAAAAACAGTTATGCGATGAATTCTACCGTCGATTTGGCCGGACAGGATAGCGAAACAAGCAAAATATGAGAAGGTTAGCTAGCAAGCTAGACCAAACATTTTCACATACCTCATGATGGAGTCCTTCGTTGTCCGCTCGTAGCCACGCTAATCGTGTTAGCAACGCTGTCTTCCGCCACGTGTTGTCGTGGGTGCCGCTGGTTAGCCATGCTAACTATGGGAGCTAGCCAGATAGCAGTGGAGTTATTCCATTTCCACTCTCCTTTCTCCGGGGTCATCAGCGAGAAAAGCTTTGAGTGTCCTTGCGTGTAGCATCCCTGAGCAGAACGGACAAGCCTCGTGGGTGTCCGCTGCTGAAAAGGGGGGTATCCAGATCCGCTGAAGCAGGTTCGGGAGCCGTAGCTCACGGCCTGCCAGAGTTCCTCGTCCGAGGATGTCCTTTCGCATAGCTGCTCGGGGCTACTAGCCTGTTAGCTCCATTAGCTTAGCAGATAGCATGCCTCGTGGTTAGCGTTCTGCTTCACAGAAAAAAGTTTACGACCTGCTTCTCTCTCAGGCAAAACAGGGTCAAACACTCAGCACAGTTCTTGGGCAAATGCAGAAAAAGACTGACAACTCCTACTGTTAGCTTGCCACTCTGAAGTGCCCTAAGACTTAGCTTTACCAGATAATATGGAAATTAAATATGCCACCCGAGCACGTTCAGTGGAAAATGAAGAAGGTTGTAGTTCGAACTGAATCTCACACGGTGTCAGGAAAGGCCGGCACTGGTCAGGTCCAACTCTAAAACGTTCTGGAGGAGACAGGTGTGGTTCCAGTTGACCTGTAGGAGGTACTTGAGTGACAGCTTGGGCTCCAGCCATGTATACAGGGCTCTGAGAAACAGAATTGTTAGATGAATCCTTTAAAGCACAAATTATGTATTGTACATTGGATTCTAATTTAATTATAGCCCCCTCTACACCAGAGCCTTACTCCTAAGCTGATGCTAGATCCATTTTGGCCAGATTATTCTGTAATGGACCGGTTTTAGGATCAGAAACAGCCCCATAACTCAGGAGTAGATTAAAGGTTTTATTTTTGTAACCACTTCTGGTGGAGTCTTGGGTCCAGACGGTGGTCCGATCTAGCAACAGGAGAGACAGGTTAGTGACTGCACATGAAGTCTGTAATAATATAGGAGAATTGGTCAGTTTACTGACTTACCTATATTTTAGATGAAAGGTTTGAGCAGATTTTATCTACACACATCTATCGTCAATATTCACGAGTTCACCCTTTTTCCGGATTAAATTTCTTTAATGTGACTGAACGAAATGTAATTCCACGAGAGACTTCAACTTATGTTGGTCCACCAGAAAATAGACCTTTTATTGAAACAATCATAAAAGTACATTAAACATTTGTATCGATATTAGCTCTGATTTACTAACTACTTTGACAAGAATTCAAATTAAAAACAAACAGACAGTTAGGGTCTAACTTACTGTTGGCACATTTACTTAACAGATTAATGGCTTAAGAAAAATAAGAGATAAGGAGGAAGAAGTGAATGAAAGCTAAGTTTTAAGGAAGTTAATTATTTTGAGATGACAGGGTGACACTTTTCCAACACGAGTTCAGCTGAACTTCTCACACGTTCAGAACATAATCAACGCCTCGTTACCTGTTGACGCTATGTCTCTGGAGATAAGAGTTGAAGTTTGTGGACACAACGGACTGTGTTGTCCAGTTCACGTCCAAATGACTTCCGCACATTTGTGCTGATTCAGACAAGCAAAAAGAGCGCTTCTCCCGGTAGGAACAGAGCCAGCTCCTGACTGAGCTTTCAAAATAAAACTCCCAGAAAACAAATTCTTTCAGAAATGAGTGAATGAGGCACAGCAAGGCTTTACTGTGACTCTGTTGAGAACGTAGGTCTAATTGACAAAATGACCACAACGTTCACCAGCTTTTCCAGAGGAGAAAACCCGTTGTTGAGAACGTTCTCCCTCTTTGCACTAAAGTCAAAACGGAAGTAAGACTTTATATGGAGGGCGGAGTCTACCCACCTCCTGAATGGCTACTGGCTGATTTAACAAAATAACGAATGGATTTTTCATCCCCATAGGCAGAAGGTCTCTGAAGGACAACAGGAAAAGTGTTTACATAAGCGGCCAGATGGACTGGCCCGTGAAGTGAAAATTATGTCTAGCTTGATAGACAAAACAGAGAAGGAAGTGAAAAGTTTCCTTGACTTGTACCTTAGATTCAAAGCCTACTGTACTGAAAAATAAACCAGCAGAAGGGTCAAACTCATGCAAGTAACAGATCATCATTAAATGACAAAAGTATACTGTTGATCAATTCTGAATTAACACACATTAAAAGAAAGTTCTTTCTGATTGATTGGTGTCCATTAATTCAAAATAATTGCAACAAAATAGTGTCCACTTGTCTTCTTCAGAGCTCAAGAAAAGTGTAACACTCAGAGTCTCAGAGAGATGTGAAGAGGTTTAAATCCCATAACGGACATGAGAGTGCTGTATTGCTACAAGTCTGAAAAGCAATGGTCAAACTAACACAGTCACAAACCTTCTCAACTGGTAGCAGGGCAGGAAGAGGAACCGTGGACTAGGTGAAGTCACTCATGCAGAGTAATCTGCAGCAGGAAAGCAGGATGATGGGATATCCAGGTTTCGTGGTCCAGAGAGGGTAGCAAGGGGTCAAGAGCCAGGAAGACAAATACAAGCAAAGCAAAAAAAGTGTGAGAAGGGTGATCCAAAAAGGGTGGTAGAGAAAGAGCAAGCAAGGGTTGTTTAACTGCGGTCAGATATTTGTAGAAGTGTCCAGTCAGGAGCAAGGCAAAAGAGAAGATGCAGAGTTCAAGATCAGAAATCAAGGTCTAGGAGAATGCTGGAGAATTTCTTGGCTGGTGAGTTTTCAATAATCTGGCACTGAGGAGAGTGAGAATGGAGCTTAAGAAGTGACCTGAACAGGTGTGGTAGGTGAGTGGTGATTGCAGAGACAGGGTGCAGCAGATGAGTTCAGATTGCTGAGTGAGTGTGACAGGAGCTGATGAAGGGTGATAGACAGTGCAGGACCGAACAGGATGAAATAAACAGAAACTGAGGGTGATCCAGGGGCAAACTATGACCCTTTTGACACCATTGACCATGAGATCCTCATTGCTAGGTTGTAGCAGTGGGTGGGCATCACAAGGTCAGCCATCAATTGGTTCAGATCATACCTCGCTGACAGATCCTTTTGTGTTTCTGCAGCGGCAGTGCTTAAATGGGAGGTTCTGCAGGGGTCCATTCTGGGTCCCCTTCTATTCTCTTTATACTTGCTGCCACTTGGTGCAATTTTCCGAAAACGAAACACACCCTTTCACTTCTATGCCAATGACTGTCAAATTTATTTCCCCCTAAGACACAATTGGGACACAAATGTGAGGAGCATGGCAGCAAATCTTAAAAGTAAGTAATATGATAAAGAAGAGCCAAATAAGAATGTTTGGTGTGGTACCTGGAGGCCCACCAAGCGTAGAGGACCTATAGCTGCCATGTCTCAAAGTCCAGGGTCAAAATACTTACTATCTGGACTTACAGGTGCCATACACCATGATCCAACCAAGTGCAAGGCACCAGTGTACTCCTTTGGATTAAGTTTTAATGTGGAAAAAACTGATTGTTCCCCTGGGCCAAAGTATTTGCTCCCTTCTAATGTTACAAGAACCCAGCTGTGTAATTAGAAACGGCTGCACGCCGGTCCCAAGCCCGAATAAATGGTGAGGGGTGGAGAAAGCAATGGCAAACTACTCCACTATCTTGCCGAAATACTTTATGGATCACAACAAAACGCTTTCATGAATAGTGTCGGATGGCAGGACCCCTGGGCCAGAAGGTACTCATATAGCTACCAGGGAAGAGCAAGGCCGTGGTTCGAATAGCTCAGGCATTAATGACGCGGTCAGGACAAATCCATTAGGACTCTTGTCTGCTGATGTAGCCTCAAGCGAAAGGACTCGTCTGCGCTTATCAAGAATCCACAAATTTGGAACATGGAACGTCCGTGGCATGAACACGGGCAAACTGGAAATCATAAAAAATGAAATGCAACGGCTCAATATCAACCTTTTGGGCATCAGCGAACTTCACTGGACAGGAAATGGCTATTTCAACAGCGATGATTACACTGTTTTCTATTCCGGCAATGATACAATCAAGCGGAATGGAGTAGCTTTCATCGCAGCCAAGGCAGTCACCAAAGCCGTTCAATGTTTCAATGCAATCAACGATAGGATCATAGCCATACGCATCAATGGGAAACCTCGCTCAATCACAGTTTTACAAACCTATGCCCCCACAACCGACGCGGCGGAAGAGGATATTGAGAACTTCTTCTTTGATCTCCAACAAGCAATAGAACAGACCCCCGCCAAGGATGTCATTTTCATAACAGGTGACTTTAATGCAAAAGTCGGTTCCAGAGAAGACCTACCATTCGTTGGGAAATTCGGCTTGGGCGAGCGGAATGACGCAGGCGACCGCCTGGTTCAATGCTGTACAGAAAATCGCCTATTAATCATGAACACATGGTTCAACCAACCAATGCGTCTTTTATACACATGGACAGCCCCAAATGGCATGCATCAAAATCGAATCGATTACTTCCTGCACCAACAGTGATGGAAAAGCTCAGTTTTGGCTGTGAAAACATCTCCTGGAGCAGACTGTGGCTCTGATCACCAACTCCTTGTTGCAAAAATCAAACTCCGTTTCAAAAACATCAAACGGCCGGCAGCAACACGTCGCTTCGACACAGGCAACATCCCTCCACTTTATGCCGTTGAAATCAAGAACAGATTTGAAGTGCTCAGCACAATTGGAAAAGACCCAGACGAACTTTGGGAGGAAGTTAAAGCCATCACGCAAAATACAGGAAAGCAAATATTGATAAAACCAGGAAGACGGCCTCAATGGCCATCGGATGAATCGATCAGAATCGCCAACAAGCGCAGAGAAGCCAAAGCTGCTGGCAACAACACAGAATTCAGACGGCTAAATGCGGTATTTCAGAGAAAAGCCAGAGAAGACAAAGAACGTTACTGGAACAATCAATGCGCCAAGCTGGAAGAAGCAAACAAGAAAGGTCATACACGAACTCTATTCACATATGTAAAGCAGACCAAGGCACCGTTTGCAGCACGCAAAGCAGCGGCCATCAAGGAATACGATGGTAAATTATTACAAGACGAAGATCAAATCAAGCGAAGATGGCGGGAATATACAGAAGAGCTGTATTCAGGCCATCAAATGGGACCATTGGAACAGGCATGTCAGGCCGAACAAGAACCATGCATTCTTGAGGAAGAAGTCGAGTGGGCCTTGAAACAACTACCAGACGGGAAGGCCTCAGGAATCGACCATCTACCAGCCGAACTACTAAAAGCAGTGCCGACCAAGATTTTAACCGACCTATGTCAAAAAATCTGGTCCACCAAATCATGGCCCAAGGACTGGAAAAGATCAGTTTTTGTCACTCTTCCTAAAAAAGGCGATATCCAGGAATGTTCCAACCATCGTACTATAGCCCTCATATCTCACGCAAGTAAAATCCTTCTGAAGATCATACAGACATGCATCGCAACAATTGTTGAACGGGAACTGCCGGAAGTCCAAGCTGGCTTTCGCAAGGGACGTGGCACTAGAGATCAAATCGCGAATCTGCGTTGGATCATGGAGAAGACCCGGGAATATCAAAAGGACGTCTATATGTGCTTCATTGACTACAGCAAAGCTTTCGACTGCGTCAAACATGAAAAGCTATGGAAGTGTTTGAAACAAATGGGCATCTCTGAACACATCATACAGCTAATAAAATCTCTTTACAATGATCAGGAAGCAACGGTTAGGACAGCCTACGGGAACACGGAGTGGTTTCGAGTCGGGAAAGGAGTTCGACAAGGCTGCATACTATCACCAGTTCTATTCAACCTGTATGCAGAAGTGATTATGAGGCGATGCAATTTGGACGAATCTGAGATTGGAATCAAAATCGGCGGCAGAAACATCAATAACCTTCGATACGCAGATGATACAACCCTGCTCGCAGAGAGTGAAAAGGACCTCGACTGTCTCGTCCGACGAGTGCAAGAGGAAAGTGAACGAATGGGACTGTACCTTAACATCAAAAAAACAAAAGTTATGACCACTGCAGGCAATGGTGTAATGAACATGCAAATAAACAACACAGTAATCGAGTCTGTACAAGATTTCATTTTCCTTGGAGCAAAAATCGACCGCAGTGGGGCATCGGCGCCCGAGATCAAGAGGCGAATCACACTCAGCAGGACTGCAATGCAGGGAATGGAAAAGATCTGGAAGAGCAAAGATATTAGCATTGCAACAAAAGTCAGATTGGTCAACGCAATTGTCTTCCCTATAATGATGTATGGTTGCGAAAGTTGGACGCTTAGAAAAGAAGAGAAAAGAAAAGTCGAAGCATTCGAACTTTGGTGTTGGAGGAGAATGCTAAGAATACCTTGGACTGCCATGATGAAGAACAAGGCAGTTTTGGACCGCGTCAAACCGAAAATGTCATTATTGGGCAAAATCACCAAACAGCAGCTCTCATATTTTGGCCATGTGATGCGCGCTGATTCTTTAGAAACGTCAGTGATGCTGGGAAAAGTCAGTGGGAAAAGAAGACAAGGCCGCCAAAGAACAAGATGGCTCGACACTATCATGACAACAATGACTATGCCAATTGCAGATTTGAAAGAATTGGTGAAAGACAGGAAGGCGTGGAGTATGAAGATTCATAAAATGACCGAAAGTCGGATACGACTGATCGGATAATCATCATCATCAGATAGATAGACAGACAGACAGACAGACAGACAGACAGACAGACAGACAGACAGACAGACAGACAGACAGACAGACAGACAGACAGACAGACAGACAGACAGACAGACAGACAGACAGACAGACAGACAGACAGACAGACAGACAGACAGACAGACAGACAGATAGATAGATAGATAGATAGATAGATAGATAGATAGATAGATAGATAGATAGATAGATAGATAGATAGATAGATAGATAGATAGATAGATAGATAGATAGATAGATAGATAGATAGATAGATAGATAGATAGATAGATAGATAGATAGATAGATAGATAGATAGATAGATAGATAGATAGATAGATAGATAGATAGATAGATAGATAGATAGATAGATAGATAGATAGATACATTTTGTTATATCATCCATCCATCCTTTTTTACTCCTTATCTGCAAAATAACAGCAACAAGTCCAGGAGGGAAACCCAGACGTCCCTCTCCCCAGTGACAATCTCCAAGGCGTTCGCAGGCCAGAGCGGATATATAATCCATCCTGTGACTTCTGGGTCTGTCCCTGGGTCTCCTCCCAGGGGAATGTAACTGGAAAACCTCCAAATGGAGGCATCTTTTTGTTATATCATGCATGTTTTAACCTCTTTTCCATAGAAAAGTGTTCAAATTTAAAACAAGATTATTGGCGAGGCTGGATTTTTTTAAAATCTATCTATGGATATATCTCTGCAGCATGAGATAAACCAGACGTTCAGTTTGCAAAAGAAAAAAGAAAAAAAAAGGGTAAAAATATAATCACAAGTTCATTTTGCAGCTTCAATCAACAAATTGGTGTGAAATTTAAGTTATGATTTCATTTTTTTCCACCACAATTTTTCTGTTAGGTAATTTTACTATTTTTTAGAGGATCTCAGCAGACAATAAGAGTCGAAGTGCATAAACAGGCAACTGCAGGTGAGACCTGTGGCTATCTGTCATCAATCCATCAATCACATAGAAGCACTGTATGAGGAACATTTGCCATTAGGCATGCAGGTGAACCCTTAAATCAGCTTTAATTGGGACGCTGAGCAAGAAGCATGGTTGAAAGGTGTGGGAAACAGAGTCTGTGAACTTTATTGCAGACTAAAGGACTATAGGTTTCAGTGGTAGAGCTGACTGGAAATAATTAATGTACAGCTGGTTCACTTGAAACAACGCCTAAAGTGTGTAAAAAATAAAATTAAAATAAAAACATTAAGAGTGACTAATTCTTACCACCTTACAAAACCATACTTTATTGGAAAAACTAATTTTTTGATGAGAATTGAGATCATCTGCAAAACCGATGAGTATTTATTAGAATAGTATAGAATAGAATAGATTCCTTTTCTTGTTTTTGAATGCTATAAAGTGTTGGGAAAATATTTTTTTGTCTCCGAAGTAAGCAGGTAAGTGCATATGTATAACTTATTGTATAATGTTATTATATTTCTTTACAAAATATTAGCACTATACAGTACATGCTGACATTATGGCACTGTGTTTAAAGCTGTATTGCACCTCTTGAACCATTTGCTGCCTATAGGCTACTAACTTATTCGTTTTACAGAGAAGCACCCCATTCAGAACAGGAGCCCACTCTCCTTGGTGTTCGCTACAAATAGTTATTTTAACACTGAAAATTTATTGACCGCTTTTAAAATAAAACTTACCAGTACTCTCCCACATCCCCTCCCTGTGTGCCCTGAGCCTTTAATCTTCTAACCTGTTCGTTAGATCATTCGTCTATCTCCTCTCTCGCTCTCTCGTTTGGCAATCATCTGGCGTGTTCACTCCCTGGAAGGAATTGACATGCAGTGTCTCATAATTTATATGAGGCAACCGAGTGGTAGAGGTGAACAGAATATGAAGAGGCTGGGTGCAACGGACCATGGAAACGACCTCTCTCCACGTCCTTCCTTTCGTTTTAAAAAACAGAATTTACAGCTGATTAGGCTCCATTGTAAAGACAGGCCCCAGTTCACAGAAGGAACGCTGCAAAACATGTACCGTATGTGAGGCCAGACACAGAGACCCTTATAAAAAACATATGTTCTCCCAAGGATCCCTCAGAGAGAGTAAAACTTTGCACATGGCTTATTTTCAGCACATTGCAAAAGAAATAGACACATCGTTGGAGTGTAAGAACTTTAGTGTTCTTAGAGAAAATGATTGAAATGTGTCAAAAATGTTGAGTAAATTAGCTTTCTATTTGCAAGGTGGCCTGAATTAGCAGAAATAACTGCACGCTGAGAAGAAACAAGCAAAACATTCATCTCCCCAAGCTCACTGGGGGGTCACCATGACATATCAGCTTGCAAGATGAAATAATGGCACAGTTTATTATTATTATTTATTAAACCTTTATTTAACCAGATAAAAAACCATTGAGATCAAGACCTCTTTCACAAGGGTGACCTGGCCAAGACAAGGCAGCAGCGCACGTCATAATAAGACAAGTAACGAGATACAGAATGGGACTTAGAAATATATAAAAACATACAATATATTACAGTAAAGGGCAATAGTTGTAATAATAATTAAAAACAATGTCAATTTACGATCTGAAACACAGGCACTGTTGACAAGATATCCATTGTTGTTGTGTTTTTTTTTAAGTTTGCAAAAAAGCACAAAGTTCTGACAATCTTGATCATTTTGATGTTTTCTTTCAGCTGCTCCCTTCTTCAGGGGTCACCATAGCGAACTAACTTGCACTAAGACTTGGCATTTGTTTTTACACTAATGCCCTTCCTGATGCAACCACAGACCACTGAGCTACCACAGCACCCTGTGTGGAGCAGACAGTGGGGGTTAAGAGCCTTGCTCAAGAGCTCAGAGTGAGGCAAACAAGGATGAAGGCAGGTGTGGGTGATTCACCTTAACCACCGACATTTTGAAGTTGTTGGTCCAGAGGATCAAACCACTTTATTCAAACCGGAAATAAATCTGATAATAAGCAATTTTATGTGAGGCAAGGTAATAATAATAATTTAAAAAAAAACTTTTGTTGTCAGTAACATTGAAATTTTAAAACAAAAATGAAGACTTTTTTTTTCATTGAACTCAGTGAACACGGATTATTTGCTGATTTTGACAATTTTTAGAAGACTGTTTACAACAACAACAACTACACCCAAAATATGGTACCTTATTGTCAAACAACATAAAGAGCACAAATTATTATCAGTCTGTCAATATTAACAGAGAAACAACAATATTATTCATTTGTACTCAGTCAAATACTGTACATTAAAAAGACAGTAACCATACTTAAAACGTGTCCTTTCATTGGTTGACAAGATGGCCTGCAGTTATTCTCAACTAAACTTGTACTTTTGAATCCTGTTGAATATATACATACATAAACATTAAATAAAACAGTTTTCTTTATCAGAATGAAAACAGCAAATTTTAAGATGTGCTAAAAGCTAATTGTATTCAGTGTATTTGTTTTTTATTTTTTATTTATTCATTTTACATTAAAAACGAGAAGAAAAAGAAACAAAACATAGGCTGTCACATATTATATGAAAGAATACGAAGAAGTCTTATTTTATCTGCCCCATTTTTCAAAAACAAAATAAGTTCAAACAATCAATTAAAACAATAATTATCTATAAGTAACGGAGCAAAAAGAGTAACTTTTCACAATCTACAAATATCTAGAACATTAAACACTTAACTAAAAGTTTTAGTATTTTGTTAACAATTTAGTTTTGATCATTTTTTTAAACATAAGCACAGAGTTTACATTTTTAACATCATTTCCCAAAACATTCCACAATTCAACTACATGTATTGAAATAAACCGTCCCTTCAAACTAGTCCTGTACCTTGGCTTTGAAAAAAATTCAGTTCCCTTTAGACCAGGGGTCTGGAACCTGCGGCTCTGGAGCCACATGCGGCTCTGGTCCTTCTGCAGCGGCTCTTTCAAACTTTGACCAAAACTGACATAAAACTGATTTTTACTGGTTCTTATGACAACTAAAATAGCTAGTTTTAGCAGTTTTCCTGTAATTTATTTTTCAAATACTGAATGTGAATACTAGTAACATTACAAGGAGTAAAACACTTTCAGTTTATTACGTCAATGTAGAATACGTAATTTTTCTACAATTGAAGAATATCACATAGGCCTGCATAGTTCATTGTTTTAGTTTTTAGAAATTGAGCAAAAAAAAAAACCTCTATTATTTTTTCTCCTGTACAAGAATCTTGTCTTTTAGTTTGTCTTAAAATGCAAAAATATCAGTAAATTACAAAAGAAATGCATACGATATTTTAGTTTTATAAAGTCACGCCAGAAAAGTGCACTATAGTGGTCTGTGGGCCACAAGTTGAGACTCACAGTTGTAGCAGGTTTTGCGGCTCCGGACACATTTGATTTGGTGAACAAAGAGGCAGAAATGGCTCTTTTGATCATAAAGGTTGCAGACCTCTGCTTTAGACTGTAGCAGCTTTCTCTCTTAACAAAATACATTTGAACATTTGAGGGTTCTATTACAAAATATTATAGTCCACCAAATCATAAAACGTCAGTACTTTGAGTTGTTTGAATAATATATTCGATGGATGACAGTAAGGCTTTCTTGTAATAATTCTCACAGCTCTTTTATGTAAAATAAAAATTGATTTTGTTATAGTTTAATTTAATTTATATGTAAAGGTAAGAATGAAATTTTTTTTTTCCTCCAAATTAAATGTGCTTTTTTGTGTGCTACAGTTTGTATGTGTAAAGATTGCTGATATGAGATTTTAAACACAACCCGTTAACTGCTGCCAATCAAATGGCAAATAAACTACTCTGTAGGGTTCATGTATTATAAAAGAAGAAAATAACGCTACCAAAGTATCCAAAGCGCTGAAGAAGCTATGGCAGACAGAAACCAAATTGTGGAGAACATTTTTTGTCTGTGTTTTATTATACATTTGAAAAAAAAACTGCACAGTGCCTCACCAGCCATGAACCTCACCGCACGTCACTGTTAGAAACATCAGTATGTGTGTTAGAGTTCCTTAATCTTAAACCCCCAAAATTATTATCTAAAATATACAAGAAATTATCTAGAATCGATGACTCTATAACGCTACCTTATTGCAAAATGGGAGACAGATTTATCAATCAACTTTGACCAAAACACCTGGTCCCAAATATGTTTAAGAACATTTAAAATGACCAGAATCTCCAATTTACAATTAATACAGTATAAAGTTATCTATAGGGTACATTATACAGGTCAGCGAATGTTTAGGATGGGATTTACATCATCTAACAACTGCTCACAGTGCACAGGCAATATACCTGATGATTACGGTATATCCACGCACTCTGGTTCTGTCCACCCGTTCAGAGGTTCTGGGTCCAAGTTTGTGAAGACTTGTCTAAATGTCTGAAATGTAGTATTTTCTGTTGCCGGCCCAAAAGCCTGGAACAGCCTCCCCCTTGAGCTGCGTGCCACCTCTGATCTGACTCTGTTCAAAACCAGACTGAAGACCCACTTGTTCAAAAAAGCTTTCAGTGTGTAACTTTTATTACTTTTGGTATTTTAATATGTAGCATTTTTTATTTCCATTGCCTTTTTATTTCCACTTGTTCAAATAAGCTTCCAGTGTGTAACTTTTATTACTTTTGGTATTTTAATATGTAACATTTTTTATTTCCATTGCCTTTTTATTTCCACTTGTTCAAAAAAGCTTTCAGTGTGTAACTTTTATTACTTGTGTTATTTTAGTGTTATTTTAGTATGTAGCATTTTTTATTTCCATTGCCTTCTTTTATTGCTGTTGTTTCTTATTCTATTTTCATTGATTTATTGTTCCAGTTTATTCATCTTTTTATCCTGTTAAGCACCTTGGTCAATGCAAGGCATTGTAGGAAGGTGCTATACAAATAAAGTTTATTATTATTATTATTAGTATTCCATTCTCTCCGTCTGTTTGCTTATTGGCTATCTTTGAAGATGTTACACTAGAAAAAAATACATCCCGCATGATTTCCACTGCTTTATGCATTGCAAAGAAAACAATACTCCTGAATTGGAAAAATAAAAATAATCTCAGCATTAATCAGTATAAAAATCCTCTGTTAGATCATATTAGTCTTGAAACAGCATCTGCCGACACATCGGATCAATCTCTCTGACATTCTTTGATCGGCTCCGTTACATGGCGAAGGTGGCGGGGGGGTCTGGGATCTGGCCTTGTGGGGCATTGGGGT
>JBBPBX010026294.1:18467-35522 GCA_038048925.1 Garcialebias charrua | reverse complement strand
GCTACAAGTAGACCCACACCAGCTCAATGTCCTCACCATGGGCAACTCCAGAGTGGAATAAGTTCCAGCCCCTCTCAAGAGGATCAGTTCCAGAGCCCATGTTGTACATCGAGGTGAGCCCAACTATATCTAGTTGGTACCTCTCAACCTCGCACACAAGCTCAGGCTCCTTCCCAGCCAGTGAGGTTACATTCCATATCCCAAGAGTCAGATTTGGTAAGCCAGAGTCAGACCGCTAAGGTCCCCGCCTTTGACCACTGCAATCGGCATGCACTTGACTTTTATGGCCCTTCCTGCAGGTGGTGGGTCCATAGGAAGGCAAACCCATGCTGCTCCTTTGGGCTGAGCCCAACCGGGCCCATGGGTAGAAACCCAGTCACCAGGCACTCACTGATGAACTTCTTCCCCAGGCCTGGCTCCAGGGTGGGGTCCCAGTAACCCACATCCGTGCAAGGAACACAGAGTTCCTTGATTTGTCCTGTCCGTAAAAATCTTCTAATTTATGAAAATTCTGAATTGAAGGTTAATGCTTAAAGCTTAAAACAGGGTTTAATTTGAGCCGGATCCTGCTGGAATAGAATCTGGGAACTCTCGTATTTTCACAGGGTGCTTATGGTAACTTTTTGCTACGATCCAGCATGGATTCGGTAACTCTCAGGCTTACTAATAATAAAGGTATAAACAAATAAATAAAACTTATACTGAATATGTAAACTGAAAATAATTACATAAATACATTAGTCACGATTTTTGGATTCAGAATCAGCCAGACAACAAAATTGTAAAAAAACAAAAACTACTTTGATATTAAGCGGCGGGATATAGTCAGAATCCAGCTGCCATGACAGGTCCTCGCAGGCAAGAGGGAGAGAGTCACCTGTCTGAGCTGCTCAGTCAGGAGAGGTGGGGCCTCCTTTTGGAGCTGGGCAAGATGACGTCACCATCACTGGGTGAGTCTACTTCCCCCTATCACACTCCCCTCTGGTGGTGGGTCCCCATGCCGCCGGTGCATTGATGGCTCTCAACATCTGGGTTGGGTGATCGGGTGTGTGCCGGCCCACCCTAGTGGTTGCTTGCCTGGGGCTGGGTGCCCTGGCTCTGTCGGGCCTCTGTTGGGGGGTGGTATGACCTCAGGACTTGGGGCTCGGTGTCCATGGCTGGATCTACTCTGGAGGGGCGGGTTGCCGGCAGGCAGTGACGGCTGGTATCAATGGGCTAGGAGGGCTAAGCCCGCCCTCCTGGCATTTACAAAAAAGATTTTAAAATAAACAACTTCAAAATAACTTTAAAGTAAATACATTTTAGAAATAATATCACATTTTGTTAAATTTACAACAAAACTGGTGTCAAACCACCTGGTGAAAATCCCAGAATCGTTCCAAATGGCTAAATTCTGACAGCCCGTTACGGTTTCTTCATGGTCCAGAATGATTGACAGACGTCTGGCCATGTCCCCTCATATTGCGGCTCATTGGGGGTAATTCTGTTCAGCCCAGGGTCCGCCCACAGCCTCAGGATTCATCCAATGAGGATGGACTACAATAACGTGACTCGAGTGTGAGTGTATGTGGGCATGGTTTGGTGTAGACTGGACGTGATGGCAGCAATATTAACATAAACGATGTGGATTATTTATTCAATAACCCCTTTTCCTTAATGTTTATTGAGGAAAACTTGGAGGTGAAGAGGTTGGGGCCAGACAGACCTGAATATTCAAATCCAGCAAAGAGAAAACCGTATTGAACTTGAACGGATATTAATTCAGCTCGGTCCAAATAATATAAACCTGTCAGTTCATTTTTATTCTTCTTATAGTTCACTCTGCGTTGTGTTTAATGATGACCAAAAGACGAGTGTTGAATCGAATGCTGTTTAATCTGCATAAAAACGTTCACTGGTCATAATCTGGGCTCATTGCAGCGGCACCTTGTGCACGTCTTCTCATTGAATGGACCTGCTGTACACTACACCTGTAACAAACCCCTGTCTAAACGGAGCTTATACACGCACAAGAGAGCTCTTTAAATTATTTTTCAAAGGTTAGAAATATGAGAATATTAAAGATAAATTTGTAAACAGCAGTAAAATAAAACTTGCTCAGACACTTCAGGTCAGAAGTGCAGGTGCACTCTGTATAAACAAAAATCAGCTGTTCTGACTGAAACGTCAAAATAATCTACCACTCTCACACTCCTTCATGAAAATTAACACCAAACAAAACTGAATCATCTCACTGATTTGACTTTACATAAGAAAATAAAGAGACACTGAAATAAACCAATTTCACCTATTTCATATATATATATAAATAAATAAATATGTATATATATATATACATATATATATATACATATATACATATATATACATACATATATATACACATATATATACATATATATATACACATATATATACACATATATATACACATATATATACATATATACACATATATATATATACACATATATATATATACACACACATATACACACACATATACATATATATATACACATATATACATATACATATATATACACATATATACATATACATACACATATATACATATATGTATATAAAATATATATATATACTTTATAATTTTTTAACTATATATATATATATATATATATATATAATTTTTTTTTTACAATACATCATTAATGTTGTCTTTCTAACAATGCCTTCATATTTTTAAATTATTTGATGTCACATACCCTTTAAAACTTTGTGTTTTCCACAAAAAAAAAGTGTTATTGAGAATTGTAAACTTTTGGTAGCAGGATTTTCTTACTGGTTGATACAAAACAATACAACTGTACAATACAACTTTATTTATTAAGCACTTTAAAACAACAGCATTGGCCAAAGTACACTAAAGCTGTTTGTTTTTAACAAATTACAAAGTAACTGCATATTTGTTATATAGATTTGTACCATTACACTTAAGTTTCTCCTGGTTAGAAAGTGAATTTGTCTAAATACCAGTAAACTGCTTTAGTCCCCAGTGGATTCATCGTAGTCTAAAATATTCATTCGTTCAACCTTTATTGAGACAGGTTAATCACACTGAGCCGCAGGGACTCATTCACAAGAGAGACCTGATTTTAACAAACAGTCATGACAACAGTGGATAATAAAGACAAAAACAATCATAAAGGATGCGTACAAATTGTGCATTTTTTAACAAGTCCAAATAAAATTGTATTTAAAAGGAAAAGTAACAAATAAACAGCTAGATTGTAGATTATGGGGCGCTGTGGAAAACTACAACTACTAAGAACATGTCTGCATTGGGTTTTCACAGGAACGTAACAGTTTTAAAGCCACTTAGAGTGGTCATGGTTTATTAAAATTCAAATCAGTATTAGTGTATTTGTGTTTTGTGAAAGAGACTCACAGGAGGTCTGCACTGACTGCCATCCTCTCTCCTCTCGTTTCACAGATGGCCAGTTTCCGCAACCTCCTCTTCTCTGCCGACGGTGAAGCCGAGCAGTGCATGGTGGACAACTACCGTCCTCCCCAGCCGCTCAAGGGTCGCCTTGTCCGTGCTTCCTTCAAGCAGTGACCCATCCCCCTCTTTTGACCTTTATAGACCAGTTGTCCTCTCCTTCCCTTCCCCCTCAGAATAATCTCTTTTGCAGCAAACTACGAAGCACACGTTTCTGTCCACGTTCAAAATAAGCTACGTTAGTGTCTAATTTTGCACCATTTGCACGTCGTGTGTGTTGTAATATGCAAGCAATCGTCAGTCATGTTTATGTGAAAGACAAATAATGGAGACTGCGTTAGACAGCCGGTGCTATGGCTGAGCCGGAAGCACAAGCAGGACAGTTGCAGTACACAGAGGAAGATTAAAAGCTATATTATCGTTTGCNGGGGGGGGGGTGTAAGGTGCCAATAGTGTACAAACGTGGACACACAGGACATTCCTGCTGCCAGCCTGTCTGTAATCTCTGACCGACTGTCTGCCTCTGCACCCCGGCAGCTTAATAAAAAGCTGCAGCCGCCTTTATAGCAAGAGATTGACTCCGACACCCTACCCCCCCAACACACATCCACAAAATGCCCACGTTCGGTCTCTTGCAGACGTGGTGCCCTCAGGCACTGACCTGCTTATCGATCCAACATATAGAGCAGTGAAAGTGCATCCGGACAGACCGAATCATGACGGTGACTGATTTCTGCTTTTACACTCTAATCTTTGTTTTTTTATTTATTTTATTATTATGAACTGCCTTTAAAACCTGAGTCTTAAGTGATTCCTAAATGATACAAAAGCTTCCATTCCTCTCGTAGTCCTGATAATATAGTAGAGTACCGTTTTTACAATAAAGTTAAATATTTAAATAAAAATGTGTTCAGTGCTAAAGCTCATAATGCACAACAGTCTTACAGGCACCGCCATAGTGGCTGAGGCACAAAGCCATAAAAATATAAATATAATAATTGCACTCTTTTGGAGGGCAAGCAAAAAAAACAACCTGCTGAATTCAGATGTCTTCTGTGGGACGCTGAGTAAAAAGAGACATCTGAGTGTAGCAGTTCAGACGAGATGTTTCTCTAGAAAGATTGTATTTTGAAAATATAAACACATGTACGTTTAATATATTTTTTGAAATGCCCTTTTGCAAATCAATACTGGGGCTGTATGTTATTCTATTTTGCGTTTGAACATGTACTGATTGAATAAACGTATTTTATGACTAACCTGTGCCCTCCCGTTTGTGTGTTTGTTCTTTCCGAATCTTTTCAAGTCATAACTTACACATTATTCCAATCTTTTCGACTACAAATCTTTTTTATTTTTTTATTACTTTTTTTAATATGAAACACAAAAAACAAAAACAAAATGGAGGTTAGACTAATGTGCAAGATATTTCCTACATTTTGTTATGGCACTTTTGGGCAATATGCTGGTGTAGATTCTCACTTTTGGGCAAATTATTTGACAAAATAACCACTGGATCTTGTTGAAACTGAAAATAACTTCTGTTTCTGAACAGCTGGATTTAAAAATTAGACTTGATGGAAGTGAATGGAGACAAGCTTTGGGTTTATGATGTTTTGATGGTCAGTGGAAGGATTATTTTTGAACTTCCTGTGTATATTTCTACATTTTTCAGAGTCCAAACAGTATTGTCTGATAAAGTAATAAAGTGCTTTATGTTGTCATCATTGTACGTTTCCATATAAAGACAAAATTTGCTCTCTGTATTTAACCCATCGCACCTGGGATACACCCAGGTGGTTCAGTGGGCAGCTATGTAAGCGCCTGGAGAGCAATTCGGGATTAGGTGTCTTACTCAGAGACACCACGAGATGTGTAATGACCGAGGATCGAACCCAGGATCTTCGGGTCCTGAGTCAGCTGCCCTGCCTGTACACCATCTCGGCCCCTATGTTGTGTTGATTTAAGTCATTAGGTGGTGACATAAGTGAACACAAAAATGGACCCATAAAATTTAGTTTTAAAGGTAGCCTGCAGTTACAAGATTAGCTTAAAATATTGAGGCTGGAAAAACTTCAAGCATATCTAAATTTTAATTATTAATTCTCGCTTATTCTCCATTACAGTTATGCTACGGTATGGTAACCAAGCTCAGTGTATCAAAGCAATGGTTCAGATCTTTTGAAGTGAAAGTCTGTGGAAAAGTTATAAAATGACTGATACTTTTCCATTCATTCATTCAAAACATGAACTGTAATGTCAAATTCTGCTAAAAGAAAATAGCTCCATATGCAATTTGTGACATCAGCAAGTACCTGAATTTAGGACAAACAGAACTTGGAGTACATTATACAATTACTGCTGTAGTTGTGGTTTGCACCTATAAAAAAACAGCAGAAAAATCGTATCTTAGAAGTTTTGTTACGGGACTCGCAACAGTTATGACCAATATGCTGACAAGCCTAATATGTAAAGTACTGTATTTGTTTCTTTCTGTGTCCAATGCCGATAACTTGGGGAGAGAAATGTGGATTGATTTGACTCAAATTGGCTTTGACCAGACAAATGTAAACAAAAATACTTACATCTAGGAAGTGGAAGGATATTATTTATGAAATATTTGAGACTCTGAAAAATTATTTAAACATCTATCTCTACATGGAGTAGAAAGCAGTCCAAAGTGGTTTATATCTAAAACAAAAGAAAAAATCTTAAATTTCCTTTCTGTTTCCAAGCCAAAAATTGATTGTGGCAATAAGGGAAGAAAACTTATTTTAAAGAACATTTTCACTTTTGAAAAATAGAGTAAAATTACTGATAGCTAATAGCTAACGGCTAACACTGGCTAACAAAATAAAATGAAAGAAACAGCTGGCAAAACCATTTGTCATCCCTCCGCCAAAAACCTGTGCAGCCAGCCCTTGAGCTGTGTATTGATATATCCTTCAATATCTTCCAAGTCAATTTTGGCCATGGAGACATTGTTTTCCTTTAAGTTGACATGGACAATGGCATTCGATGTATCCATTTTGCATTTGGTCTGCCACATTGTTTATCGCTACAACATCCAGGAATTCGAAGATTCCTCACAATTCTTGTGACATCATCCCTATTCAACAGTCTCAGTTGCATAGTTGGGGCCCTCACCTGGCCTATTGAGAGAGAGATTCGTGAGGCCCACAAAGATGAACCTGATCCGGGCACGGGACCTCCTGGGACCCTTTTTGTACCCTCCACCATGAAATCCAAGGTATTGGAGTGGTTACACACCAACAAACTCTCATGTCACCCTGGTACTTCTTGCATGTTGTCCCTAGCAAAGAAGCCCTTTTGGTGGCCTACGTTAACCCATCCATCCATCCATCCATCCATCTTCTTCCGCTTATCCGGGGTCGGGTCGCGGGGGTAGCAGCCTAAGTAGGGAGGCCCAGACTTCCCTCTCCCCAGCCACTTGGAGCAGCTCCTCCGGGGGAATCCCAAGGCGTTCCCAGGCCAGCCGAGAAACATAGTCCCTCCAGCGCGTCCTGGGTCTTCCTCTGGGTCTCCTCCCGGTGGGACGTGCCCGGAACACCTCACCAGGGAGGCGTCCAGGAGGCATCCTAACCAGATGCCCGAGCCACCTCAACTGGCTCCTCTCGATGTGGAGAAGCAGCGGCTCTACTCCGAGTCCCTCCCGGATGACTGAGCTTCTCACCCTATCTCTAAGGGAGAGTCCAGCCACCCTGCGGAGAAAACTCATTTCAGCCGCTTGTATCCGAGATCTTGTTCTTTCGGTCATAACCCAAAGCTCATGACCATAGATGAGGGTGGGAACGTAGATCGATCGGTAAATTGAGAGCTTTGCCTTTTGACTCAGCTCTCTCTTCACCACGACAGACCGGTACAGCGCCCGCTTCACTGCGGACGCTGCACCTATCCGCCTATCGATCTCACGCTCCAGTTTTCCCTCATTCGTGAACAAGATCCCGAGATACTTAAACTCCTCCACTTGGGGCAGGACCTCCTCCCCGACCCGGAGAGGGCATGCTACCCTTTTCCGGCTCAAGACCATGGCCTCGGATTTGGAGGAACTGATCCTCATCCCGGCCGCATCGCATTCAGCTGCAAACCGCTCCAGCGAAAGCTGTAGATCACGAGCTGATGAAGCCAATAGGACCACATCATCTGCAAAAAACAGAGAAGCGATTCTAAGGTCACCAAAACGGATCCTCTCAACACCTTGGCTGCGCCTAGAAATTCTGTCCATAAAAGTTATGAACAGAATCGGTGACAAAGGGCAACCTTGGCGGAGTCCAACTCTCACCGGAAACGAGCCTGACTTACTGCCGGCAATGCGGACCAAGCTCTGACACCGGTCGTACAGGGACCTAACAGCCCTTATCAAAGGGCCTGGTACCCCATACTCCCGGAGTACCCCCCACAGAACCCCCCGAGGGACGCGGTCGAATGCCTTCTCCAAGTCCACAAAACACATGTAAACTGGTTGGGCAAACTCCCACGCACCCTCCAGGACCCTGCTGAGGGTGTAGAGCTGGTCCAGTGTTCCACGACCAGGACGAAAACCACACTGCTCCTCCTGAATCCGAGGTTCGACTATCCGACGGACCCTCCTCTCCAGAACCCCTGAATAGACCTTACCAGGGAGGCTTAAGAGTGTGATCCCCCTATAGTTGGAACACACCCTACGGTCCCCCTTTTTAAATAGGGGAACCACCACCCCAGTCTGCCAATCCAAGGGAACTGCCCCAGATGTCCACGCGATATTGCAGAGTCGCGTAAGCCAACACAACCCTACAACATCCAGAGCCCTAAGGAACTCCGGGCGAATCTCATCCACCCCCGGAGCCTTGCCACCGCGGAGCTTTTTAACCACCTCGGCGACCTCAGCACCAGAGATCGGAGAACCCGACCCAAAGTCCCCAGGCTCTGCTTCCTCAGTGGAAGACGTGCCAGTAGGATTGAGGAGGTCTTCGAAGTATTCCGCCCACCGACTCACAACATCCCGAGTTGAGGTCAGCAGCACGCCACCTCCACCATAAATGGTGTTGGTCTCGTACCTCTTTCCCCCCCTGAGACGCCGGATGGTGGACCAGAATCGCCTCGAAGCCGTACGGAAGTCATTCTCCATGGCCTCTCCGAACTCCTCCCACGCCCGAGTTTTTGCCTCAGCAACCACCCGAGCCGCATGCCGCTTGGACTGCCGGTACCTATCAGCTGCTTCCGGGGTCCCACAAGCCAAAAAGGCCCAATAGGACTCCTTCTTCAGCCTGACAGCATCCCTCACTGCCGGTGTCCACCACCGGGTTCGAGGGTTGCCACCTCGACAGGCACCAACAACCTTGCGGCCACAGCTCCGATAAGCTGCCTCGACAATAGAGGCGCGGAACACGGCCCACTCGGACTCCATGTCCCCCGCCTCCCTCGGAACGTGTTCAAAGCTCTCCCGGAGGTGGGAGTTAAAGCTCCGTCTTACGGGAGACTCTGCCAGACGTTCCCAGCAGACCCTCACGATACGTTTGGGTCTGCCAGGTCTGACCGGCATCCTCCCCCACCATCGGAGCCAACTCACCACCAGGTAGTGGTCAGTTGACAGCTCCGCCCCTCTCCTCACCCGAGTGTCCAAGACATGCGGCCGCAGATCAGATGAGACGACAACAAAGTCGATCATCGAACTGCGACCTAGGGTGTCCTGGTGCCAAGAGCACATATGGACACCCTTATGCTTAAACATGGTGTTCGTTATGGACAATCCATGACGAGCACAGAAGTCCAATAACAGAACACCACTCTGGTTCAGATCAGGGGGGCCGTTCCTCCCAACCACACCCCTCCAGGTCTCACTGTCATTGCCCACGTGAGCGTTGAAGTCCCCCAGTAGAACAAGGGAGTCCCCAGGAGGCGCACTCTCCAATACCCCCTCCAAGGACTCCAAAAAGGGTGGGTAGTCTGAGCTGCCGTTTGGTGCATAGGCACAAACAACAGTCAGAGCCCGTCCCCCCACACGTAGGCGAAGGGAGGCTACCCTCTCGTTCACCGGGGTGAACCCCAACGTACAGGCACCAAGATGGGGGGCAACCAGTATGCCCACTCCTGCTCGGCGCCTCTCACCAGGGGCAACTCCAGAGTGGAAGAGTGTCCAACCCCTCTCAAGGAAACTGGTTCCAGAGCCAGAGCCATGCGTTGAGGTGAGTCCGACTATTTCTAGTCGGAACCTCTCAACCTCACACACTAGCTCAGGCTCCTTCCCCACCAGAGAGGTGACATTCCATGTCCCAATGGCCAGCTTCTGTAGCCGAGGATCAGACCGCCAGGGTCCCCGCCCTCGGCCGCCACCCATCTCACATTGCACCCGACCCCTTTGGCCCCTCCCACAGGTGGTGAGCCCATGGGAAGGGGGACCCACGTCTCCTCTTCGGGCTGTGCCCGGCCGAGCTCCATGGGTAAAAGCCCGGCCACCAGGCGCTCGCCAGCGTGCCCCACCTCCGGGCCTGGCTCCAGAGTGGGGCCCCGGTGACCCGCGTCCGGGCGAGGGAAAACTTAGTCCATTAATTGTACTCATCATAACGTTAACCCAAGACGTGAAAAAGTTTGTTGCAGCCTGCCCTACCTGTGCTCACAATAAGACAGGAAATCAACCCCCCGCTGGACTGTTGCAACCTCTGCCTACTCCTAGCCGGCCATAGTCCCGCACCCGCATATCTGTGGATTTTGTCACCGGTTTACCTCCATCTGAAGGTAATACCGCCATTCAAACTGTCATCGACAGGTTTTCCAAAGCAGCCCATTTCATTCCTTTGCCCAAACTTCCATCTGCCTTGGAGACAGCTCAACTCCTTGTCCAACACGTCTTCAGGATACATGGCATTCCCTCCGACGTGGTCTCGGACAGGGGTTACTCCAGTTCATCTCACAGATTTGGCGTAGTTTTTGCAACATTTTAGGGGCTTCCACCAGTCTCACCTCCGGTTATCATCCCCAGTCTGACGGCCAGGCAGAGTGTTGTAACCAGGAGCTAGAGACTAACCTCCGGTGCATTGTGGAACGCAACCCCTCAACCTGGAGTCAGCATCTGGTCTGGGTGGAATACACCCACAATTCACACCGTTCCTCAGACACAGGTATGTCACCTTTCGAAGCCTCCTTTGGTTACATGCCGCCCTTGTTTCCCAGTCAGGAGACGGACGTTTCTGTTCCTTCTGTGCAACACCACTTCCGCCATTGTTGTCGTGTCTGGCGCCAAGCCAAAGCTGCCCTCTTACACACGGCTGTGCAAAACAAGAGGTTTGCCAATTGTCACTGGTCATCAGCACCTTCCTACCAAGTTGGTCAAAAGGTGTGGCTCTATACCAGGGACATCCACCTAAGAGATACTCCCAGGAAGTTGGCTCCCCGGTTCATCGGTCCATTCCCTATTATCAAGATCATAAACTCTTCTGCAGTATGACTCCAACTTCCTAACTCTATGAAGATTTACCCCACCTTCCACGTTTCCCAGATCAAGCCCGTCTCAGAGAGTCCTTTGTGCCCTCCTGCCGACCTCCCTCCACCCGCCCGGTTGATCGACAATCATCCAGCCTTCACGGTCCGAACCATCTTGGATGTACAACGCCAAGGACGAGGATACCAGTACCTAGTTGACTGGGAGAGATACGGTCCTGAGGAGAGATCTTGGATTCCTCGTTCCTTCATCCTCAACCTAAGCTTCATCACCGCCTTCTTCAAGACCCACCCCGAGAAGCGCCTCAGGTCGCCTGGGGGCGACTCTTGAAGGGGGGTACTGTAAGAGTAGCACTTGCTACAGCCCCTAGATGGCTGCCAATCACCACCAGCTGACGGTCATCTGCCTGATGAGTTCCAGCACTACTTAAGGCTGCAGTCAAGTTCTACTCTTCGCTGGAGCATTGATCCTTCTCTGGTATTTATGCTTCTGGCCAGTATTGCTGAATATCTATGAAAGACTTACCTTGTGTTCTTGTATCTTCAGTCCTCCCGTTGCCCTGGTTCATGTCCTGGTTCTTCTTGGTCCTGTGCCTCATTCTCATGCCTAGCCATTCAGCCACTTGCCTGCCTTGTCCTGTTTTCGGGATTAACTCGTCTCTGGTACCATTCTGGATTACAACGGTGCCTCTCTGCTTCATCCAAACTGTAAGAAGAGCAAAAAAAACAAATTATTGCCAACTCCCTCTCCACCTGCTGAATCCATCTGACCTTGTCCTTCCTCCCCAGGTCCTCCAGACGACAAACTGTTTATGTATATATTAATCACTGTGAATAATCAAGTCAAGTCAAAGTCAAAGTCAACTTTATTGTCAGATCTGCAATATGTACTGTACAGGACATACACAGGACCGAAATTGCGTTTCTCTCAGTCCCTCGGTGCAACAGTAAACATCTAAACATTGAAACACTGAAACATAATAATAGACATAAGCATAAAATAGTAAAACTAACACTGTCCTGAGTTTTTGCATAGTGGTATAAGAGTATGAAAATTTACACCAACTCTAAAACTAAAACTAAAACATTAAACATTTAATGAACATAATACTGTCCTGAGTTTTTGCATACTAGTATAAAAAAAAGAGTATAAAAAGTATAACTAAAATAAACTAAAGGTTTCTAGCATTGACATTTGCAAAGTGGCAAAGCAGCGTATGAGTTAATGTACACAGTATATGTATGAGGTAGTAGTTGATGTTGTTATAGAGGCAAAAAGTGGCATATGCAGTAAGGCACATTGGGCATCCCTAAATAAGACCGGTCAGAGCACACTGTATATGTATCAGCAGTGGTGTAGATATTAGAGTAGTGTAAATGTAAACAGTAGTAATTAAATGTAAGCAGTAGTAATAAAAGTAAACAGTATTAATAAATGTAAACAGAGAATGTAAACAGTATTATGACTATAGGCAGTGATGTAATACAAACATTAGTGCAAGTATGAGAAGTAGTGCAAACTGTATGAGCACATGACCGAGAGTTTAGTGAATAACCCGTTTGATGACACAGAGTCCAGTGTTAAAATCTTTGTGTTGTGTGGTAATGTGTGAGAAAGTTTTAGTGTTAAGGCAGTTCAAATGGGAGGGGGGGCAGAGCAGGCAGAGTGTTTAGCATCCTGACTGCCTGATGAACAGAGCTGTCTCTCAGTCTGCTGGTTCGAGCCTGGAGACTCCTCAGTCTCCTCCCTGATGGCAGCAGTCTGAAGCAGCTGTGTAGTGGGTGTGTGGGATCACCTGCCATGCAGTGGGCTTTCCGAGTGAGGCGTTTGCTGTGTAAGTCCTGCAGTGAGGGAAGGAGGTGCCCACGATCTTCTCAGCTGCTCTCACAATGCGCTGGAGGCTCTTGCGGCAGGATGCAGTACATGCACCAAACCACACAGTGATGCAGCTGGTCAGGACACTTTCTATGGCACCTCTGTAGAAGGTGCTCATGATGGGGGTTGAAGCTCCAGCCCTTTTCAGCTTGCGGAGAAAGTAGAGACGCTGGTGAGCCTTCTTTGCCAGTGATGCAGTGTTCCTGCTCCAGGACAGGTCCTCTGAGACATGCACTCCCAGGAACTTGGTGCTGTCTACTCTCTCCACTGCGGTGCTGTTGATGGTCAGAGGGGCATGTTGGGCATCCCTCTTCCTGAAGTCCACAACAATCTCCTTTGTCTTCTCCACGTTGAGAGTGAGATTGTTGTGTCCGCACCACAAGGCCAGGCGGCTCACCTCGTTCCTGTAGTCCGTCTCATCGTTGTTGCTGATGAGACCCACCACTGTTGTGTCGTCCGCAAACTTGATGAAGTGGTTGGAGCTGTACGATGGTGTGCAGTCGTGTGTTAGCAGGGTGAATAGAAGGGGGCTCAGCACACATCCTTGTGGGGCCCCTGTGTTCAATGTGATGGTGCTAGATGTGTTACTCCCGACCCGTACTGTCTGTGGTCTCCCGGTCAGGAAGTCTAGCAGCCAGTTACACATTGAGGTGTTCAGCCCCAGACTGTCCAGTTTATGGATGAGCTGTTGGGGGATGATGGTGTTGAATGCCACAAATAAACACAATAAACACAAAGGATTTTTTACTCTGTCTTGAGTTGTTCCGGGTCTGGGTAGCCTGAATCCTAAAAGAAACCCTACAAGAAAACTCAGTCTTATAAATAGTTCCTTGTCATAGTGGACCAACCTGTTTGCTGCTGACAGCCAGAACTATGTTCGCATGCAAAAGGAGGATCATCAGCCTCACTATAGATTGTTAGAGCCCCAACAGCTTGAAGGGTTGTCAGTGCCCTGATGGCCAAAGGGCTGAGTGATACTAGCAATAACAGTAAGAGGGGGACAGATGAACATGGAGACCCCAGCTCCTGTTTAAAGATGGATGGGTTATTTTCACAAAGATGGCTTCCTTCATTCATTCATTCAACCTTTATTTAGTCAGGTAAATCTTATTGAACCTCATGGGCTCATTTACGAAAGCGACCTGCTAAAACTAAAGAATGATGAACAGCAATGGTAGAATTTCCTTAAACAATAAACAAACAATAAACAATAGAAAACAAAAAAGAAAAAAAACAAAAGAAAGAAATACTTTTTTTTTTTATTTTAACAAAGTATCAAAAAACGAGCAAAACATAAGGTAGACGTATAAAATCAAAGACAGGAACAAATCTGCATTGGTTTTTGCCAGGATTCCAACAGATTCTGAAAACCATTTAGAGAAGTCAAGGTCGAGAGCTTCAGATCTTTTTGTAAGATATTCCATGAAGCAGGAGCGGAGTAGGAGAAGGCCCTTTTTCCAAGTTCAGTCCTCACTGACGGAACACTGCAGGTAATCATGTCCTGAGAGCGCACACTGTAGCTGCACTCACGCAAAGACATGTAGGAGGAGATGTATGAGGGCAGCAGACCAAGAAGTGATTTAAAGATGAAAATGTACCAGTGGAAGAGTCTGCGTGAGGTTAATGATGTCCAGTTAACCAGTGAATACAGGGTGCAGTGGTGGGTACGATAATCACAGCCAGTTATGAATCTTAGTGCACCATGATAGACAACATCCAACATCCGCAGGGTGCTTGTAGGAGCATTCATGTAGAGAATGTCACCGTAATCAATGGAGGGAAGGAAAGTCACAGATACAAGGCGTTTCCTAACATTCAGTGTTAGACATGATCTGTTTCTGAAAAAGAAACCCAGTTTAACTTTCAGTTTCTTCACTAGGTTTTCCACGTGGAGTTTAAAAGAGAGATGTGAATCGATCAGGATACCCAGATATTTATAGGAATCAACAAACTCAATAGGGACACCATTTGAAGATAAAATCAGAGGAGGATCTGCTGGAACCGCCTTCCTATTTGAAAAAAACATCCCTTTTGTTTTATCAGCATTTAGGACAAGTTTGAGACGGAACAAATCTGACTGGATGATGTCAAAAGCGGATTGCAGTAACTGGAAAGCCTTAGCTACTGTTTTAGCTCGGCAGTAAACAACTGTATCATCAGCATAGAAATGTAAGGATGCATCAGGGATGCAGTGACCTACATTAGCTATGTAGATTGTAAAGAGAGTTGGTCCTAAAACTGAGCCTTGTGGTACACCATTTTTAACTGTTAAATAGCTGGAAGAAGTACCGTTATGTTGAACACATTGCCTCCGATTGGAAAGATAATTAGAAAACCAACCGATGGTGTGATCAGAGAAACCGATTTCTGAGAGCTTATGACACAGGATGTTATGATCCACAGTGTCAAAAGCTTTAGACAGGTCTAAGAAAAGTGCAGCACAATAGTCCTTAGCATCCAATGCTTCAACAACATCATTCAGAACCTTCAGAGAAGCAGTTGTTGTGCTGTGTTTTTTCCTGAAACCAGATTGATGGAGAGGTAAGATGTTAAATGAGTCCAGATAATTTTTGATCTGAGAGTTTATCAGTTTTTCTAGAACCTTGGCTAAGATGCAGAGTTTAGAGATCGGTCGATAATTGTTCAGTGAGGTGGGGTCACCTCCCTTCAGCAAAGGAAGAACAAAGGCTGTTTTCCAAGCATCCGGAATGGTGTTTTGGCTTATGGACAGATTAAAGATGTGGGTCACAGGGACTGTGATGATATGAGCAGCCAGCCTTAAGAAATAAGGTGGAAGTTCATCTGGACCTGCAGATTTTTTAGGATCAAGATCATTTAACAGTTTATTTACCTCACTGACTGAGAACGGAGAAAAAGAGAAGGTGTGATTAACAGATGGTTGACTTGTAGGAGGGATTTGATTTGTAGAAGTTTGATTATTAGATAAAGTGGCTGATTTTCCGTTTGTAACTGTGTCAAATAATGAACTAGAAGCAACAAAATGTTTATTGAAACAGTTCAGGATCTCGTGCTTATTTGACACAGGAACAGAGTCAACAAGAAATTGTGATGGGAGGTCAGATGATTGGGGGGTGCCTGAGAGAGATTTAATGGTTTTCCAGAATTTTTTAGGATCGTTTAGATTTTTGGAGGTCTGAGATAAGAAGTAGTTACGTTTTTACGTTTTCACTCTTCTTTCACTGGTCTTATTAATTGGAGTTGCTTCTCAATGCTGTAATTTCACTACAAATTCTTTCTTGTAATTTATCTTTCTCAAGTGAAAATTCAGAATGATCAAAGAGGACATACCTGCAAACATATATGAAAAAATTCTTATTGATCATTTTCATGTACCGTATGCAGATGCTACTGTTAACTGCTTGGTGTAATGAAGATTTTAATCAGCAAAGTTATTTCACGCACTCTAAAAATCGGTCCAACTCATAACTCCTCATCTCACTTGCAAACACTCAGTAAGATGAGCTCCTGAATGTTTTTCTTCTTACTAACAAGACATATGTGTTTTTTCTTCTTACTAATAAGGCGTGTGAATGTTTGTACAGGATCAGTAGCGCACCAAGCCTAGAATAGGGCTGATCATTGGACTCCAAAGTGACGACAGTCTAACCTTATGTACTTTTAAGATATCCAATCAAAAATGAGCTACTAACTGCTGTAGTGTTCTTTTTTTCATTCAACCTTTATTTCTACAGGTTATTTCCCATTGAGCCTTGGGGACTCATTTACAAGAGATACCTGTTCTTATTTCTAACAGTCAGAATTAACTTTTGTACTATATTTACACAAAAATCTAGACAAAAGTTTGCGTGGAGTCGCATGTGATTTGTACTGGGGCCACGTGAAACATTCATTCAGTGGCCCAAACCAGTTTTTCCTGAATGACAAAAATCAGTTAAATTCAACAAACTGCGCGCAACAGTTTAGTTTGTTGGTACAAGTGATCATTTAATCACCCTTTTTGTTTTAGTGTTTTTACCGGAAAATGATTGTCTTTCTAAGGGTTTCTTGTTACTATTGCTACACCTGTCCGACAGGTTTTACCATTACTACTTCAACATGTTGTTACCTGGAATTGACCCACTCAGCTATGGTTTTCGTGTTACTATTGCCACACCTTTCCAACATATTTCATCATTACTAAAACGTGTTTTTTTTTCCTGGAATTGTGCCTTCTCTGGTTTGGCTTTCTTGTTATTAAGGATACAGTTGTCCAACAGGTTTTACTCTTACTACTAAAATGTGTTAAAAAGATTAATTAGGA
>JBBPBX010026294.1:0-14341 GCA_038048925.1 Garcialebias charrua | reverse complement strand
TGGTGAAGAGAGCTGACTCAGCACTTCTGTGGGATTAACGGCCACAGTGCTGTCTGATCTCAAGTCAGTCAGTGATTTTCATTTCCACTTGTTGTAGGAACCAACTGAAGATTATTGGTCACAAGTTTGCAATGGGTTTATCTTTTAAAAAAACAACAAGAACAAAAAAAATGTGCCACATATATGTGGAAATTGGAGGGCTTAAAAGGAATTGATTCTAACATACTGAACATTTTACTCACATGGCAGATCACATGAGTGACAAAAAGTTTATGGATCGGAACAAATCATAAACCAAAAATTGCAACCAGATACATAAAACTTAAAATAGACTTAAAAAGACTTCTCTTTGTTTATTTTTTATTTACTGCACCAAAAACAAATTATTTTTGTCTTCTCTGTCTAAGTCATGTCTCCAGTTGGCTTTTTGTTCACTGCTGAATACTAGATGTGCAAAATTTAACACATGCCTGCTGAACCCCTTTCAACATGCGAACATATGTGTCAAACTCAAGACCCGGGGGCCAAATGTGGCCCTCGTTGACATCTTATCTGGCCCCCAAGATGATATTTTAAATGTAAAATACTTTTTTCACGTTAATTTTTTCAGTAATCTTTGATTATGATGTCAAAAGTGCAACAAAGAACATCAAATGATGCCAATCAAACTCTTGTTGAGGAACCTGTGACCAAGAAACGATGTTGAGTATCTAAGTTGAGTTAATGTAGATTCTGAACCTGGCCCTTAGTTTTAAAAATGTTTTAATTTTGCCCCCCTTTTTGTAAGTGAGTTTGACACCCCTGTAGATCAACACAAACCTAATGTGACATGTCTGCATCAGGTTGTTTCTGCCACCTCTCCCTTATCACGATCAAAGCCTAGACATAATGCCAACATGGCCAGTTCTGGTTCAAATTTGTAATAAGCTACAGCATGTTGGTGTGTGGACTCCACGTTTTAGATATGATGCCACTGCTGCCTCCATGCTCCACCCAGGACCCCACCACACCACTGTCTTTATGATAAACCATCACAGTCTCACTACTAGTCTTGAACAACTGGCCAGCCATGTCTGGTACTCACAGAGTCCATCAAAGAAGAAACAATAAATTGCCAAAAGCACCAAAAAACAAGCCACACAAAGATAAGCCGAAAATGACCAACAAAGAACAAGAACAAAGAGTATTAGCACAAAACACAAACAGATGCACACACTCCACTACTGCTGCCTGTCGCCATTACTAGCACCATTTTATTTCTCTCCCCAAAATGCTTTGAGTTTTTGAAATTGTTAAACCGGTTGAACATAGGAGTGAGATTCTGTGGAAATGTTCTGAACTGTAAATATCTTACCTGGTGTAAATAGCTCTGAACAACTTCAGTTTGGACTTTTTTTTTTTTTTTACATCTTGTTGTTCATGGTAGTGATTAAAAACAAAGGCCAATAGACCAAGGGTCTGCAACCTGCGGCTCTGGAGCCACATGCAGTTCTTTGGTCCCTCTGCAGTGGCTCTTTCCAGGTTTGACCAAAACTAACATAAAACTGAATTTTATAATAATAATAATGAATTCAATTTATAACGCACTTTTCATTAGTGAAAATCTCAAAGTGCTACACACATTCATACACCGGTAGCGGCAGACTACCATGCAAGGTGCTTTCCAGTCCTACCGGGAGCAACTCGGGGTTAAGTGTCTTGCCCAAGGACACAACAACACATGGTGTGGGGAACCGGGATTCGAACCGCCAACCTTCCGATCGGGGGACGACTGCCATTACCACTACGCCACGGCCGCCCCTTTTTATAGGATGTTGTACTCACAAAAAATGACTAGTTTAGCAGATTTCCTGTAAACTCCTTTGCAAATATGTGGATACTGTACTAGTACTAATACACAAAGTAAATTATACTCACTTTAACTTTATGCTTTATTCTTCAAAGTAGGAAACTTAATTACCATATTTTTGGACTATAAGGTGCACCAGATTATAAGGCTCAATATCAATAAATGGGTCTGTTTTCAACTTTTCATACATAAGGCGCACCGGATTGTAAGGTGCATTATCGAAACAAAACAGTCAGATAAGTCAAACTTTATTCAACTAATTCATAATAACCACATACAATCAGTATGAGGTCAGTAAGCAAACCCATAATTAATACAGAAGACTCACTGGATTATAAGGCTCACTGCCAATTTTTGAGAAAATTAAAGGATTTTAAGTGCACCTTATAGTCCAAAAAATAAGGTACTCCACAATAAATAAATAAAAAAGGCATATTTGTCTGCACAGTTCACTGTTTTAGTTTTTATTATTACCGGTATTATTATTTTTATTATTGGCAAAATACAAGACAATACAAGACGTTGGACAGAAGAATGGAAGATGGATGGAATCCGATATTTTCTTTTGTCTCAAAATGTAAAAATATCATTAAATGTTCCGCTCATTCTCAATCAGTTCATCTGAACAGTTTCTTTTTAGTAGAAACGTTTCACCCTCACTCCAGAGGGTTTCGTCAGTCAGAGTAGTCCCAAGCACACTGAAGTTACCCCACCAAGTAAACAACTTATGTGGACCAACCAGTTTGCTGTAGCCAAGATGGTTTCTGGGGGCTGTCCCAGAAACAGCCCCCAGAAACCATCTTGGCTACAGCAAACTGGTTGGTCCACTTAAGTTGTTTACTTGGTGGGGTAACTTCAGTGTGCTTGGGACTACTCTGACTGACGAAGCCCTCTGGAGTGAGGGTGAAACGTTTCTACTAAAAAGAAACTGTCCAGATGAACTGATTGAGAATGAGCGGATTTGATACCTGGACTATTGAGAATTAACTTTCTTATCATTAAATGTTAACAATCATAGATGTTTTTAGTTTTATAATTTCACACCTACTGTCCAGAAAAGCCCCCTAGCATGGTTAAAATGGCCCATGGGCCACCAGTTGATAATGACAGTTGTAGTAGCAGGTTTTGCAGCTCTTGACACATTTAATTTAGTGAACGGAAGGGCATATATATTGGCTCTTTTGATTGTAAAGGTTGCAGACCCCTGCAATAGACAATTAGACATGAGATGGCATGAGATGGAAGGTGACAGTTGGGAGGAAACACTTTTTCTAACAAGAAAGAAAGTAAGACACCAACAGCAGAATCAGGATTCGCTGGAGTGATTGTGCATCTTCTCTGGACGGAGAACATCTCAGGGTCTCCCATAAAGGGGCTGGAGAGGGTCACTGTGGAGAGGGATGTCTGGGTGTCTTTCCTGGACCTGTTGCATCTGCGACCCAAATACAAATAAGCGGTAGAAAAATAAAGATTATGCACATATTGTCTCATTTATAGTGAACGACTGTGCTCTTCCATGTGATGTTAAAAGGGCAAATAAAGGGATTACACTGGGATATTTAACTTTGGAGCACATATTTACTCTGTCCATTACGTTTCCACATGTTGTAAGTTGAGCAGTTTGGGTTGAATAGACAACAGTCTCTCATTCACTTTCTAATTACTTGCACCTTCTTCTCCTGCCTTCTCTTTTTTCTAATTACTTTCATCTACAGACATCCCTCCTTCCATGGTGCCTACCACGGTCAAATTAATCCAGACCTGGGTCAGATTCCTGTTCGCACTCCTGTGCTCCCATGGTATGCTGGTTACCATTACCCACCGGAGTAATGTTTCTTGTTGAAGGACGGGGGGGTCACGACTCTCACATTACAGCCTGTTAGCTGGTACTGGTGATAATGAAGTGCTGGAATGGTAAAACTCTGATACTGACTGATAACCAGCATCATTTGCTTAAAAAGATATTTGCATTTTGTTATAAATATAATAATAGGCTGAGTTTTAATATATTTTAAACGCATATGTCTTTTTGATTGGATCAAGAATCCTTGCCAAAGTGAAATTAATGTTTAATTTACATTTGAAATTGTTTATTGTTAACTGCTTAAATTTGTATTACCATAAAATCCATGATTTTTTTTAAATAGGTAAACATTTTTCTAGCTACAATGTCATTTTACATCATTTTATATAAAAAAATATCATGCCGTCAGGCAACACTAGGACTGTTGGCACTTCGTTTTTTTACAGCAACATATGTAAAACAAGTTTAATCAACATATGTTGTGAAAAAGATAAGATTTACATCTACACCACCTAACATTTGTGCCAGCACATCAACACAAGTTGATTCTTTTGGTAAGGCTCAGAATTTCTTCTTTTGGTAATAATTCAATTCTTGCCTGCTCCACCACCTTTTAAAGAACATTAATTTAGATTACATACAAAGCACAGCACTGGTCTTGAATAAATGTACACAAATGAAAACACTTTAATAAGAAAATCAGTAAAACATGAAGAGAAGTGGTGAAAAAGCGGAACAGAAATGTATCTCTCATTTTCACAAATCCTCCTTAGCTCAAGCAACAGACGAATGAAAGTCATTTTTCACCACTTTTATTGTCTGTCCAACAGATCTCACTTGTAAATGAGTCTTCGAGGCTCAATGTGATTTATCTATTTAAATAAAGGTTGAATGAATCAACAGGAAACATTACTCCGGTGGGTAATGGTAACCAGCACGCCATGGGAGCACAGGAGTGCGAACAGGAATCTGACCCAGGTCTGGATTAATCTGACCGTGGTAGGCACCATGGAAGGAGGGAAGTCTGTAGATGAAAGTAATTTAAAAAAGAGAAGGCGGGAGAAGAAGGTGCAAGTAATTAGAAAGTGAATGAGAGACTGTTGTCTATTCAACCCATATGAAAGGATTGTGAAGATATGGATATGGTGGTAGTAAAGGAAATAATAAGTCATGTCATTGTGCCATTTACTTATATCTGTAATTTGTCATTTTTGAAAGGCGTTTTCCCTGACAGAATGAAAATAGCTGAAGTAGTTTCTCTTTTTAAAAATGGTGACAAATGTGTTTTTAGTAATTATAGACCTATATCACTTTTGCCACAATTTTCAAAAATTCTCGAAAGATTGTTTGTGACAAGATTAGATAGATTCCTTGACAAACAAAATATTTTGAGCAATAGTCAATATGGTTTTAGATCAAATAGTTCTACATCCTTGGCTCTGATGGAATTGATGGAACAAGTTACAACAGCAGTTGATGAAAAAAAAATTGTATAAGTATATTTGTGGATTTAAAGAAGGCATTTGATACTATTGATCACACCATCTTAATTGCTAAATTGAGGTCCTGCATTGCAGTGGATAAGTAGTTATCTAAGAGATAGAAAACAGTTTGTTCAGATGATTGATGTACGTTCTAATTTACTCAGAACTTCTTGTGGAGTACCACAAGGTTCAGTTCTTGGACCCAAGTTTTTTTATTTTATATGTAAATGATTTAGTTGAAGTGTCTGATATCCTCAAATGTGTTTTATTTGTTGATGATACCACTTTTTTCTGTTTGGGTGAAGACTTGGAACGGATGTTTGTTTTGATAAAGAAGGAGTTTGAAAAAATACAAATTTGGTTTAAACGAAATAAGTTGTCATTGAATATTGCTAAAACCAATTTTATGTCATTTAGTAAAAAGAAAATAACTATGGATTTTTCTTTTGAAATTGATGGTATTAAAATATGTAGAGTAAATGAGGTTAAGTTTCTGGGTGTAATTATTGATGACAGACTATCATGGAAACAGCATATAAATGTTGTTAAAACTAAAATATCTAAATCAATTGCAGTATTGTATAGAGTAAGGGACTTGTTGAATGATAATGCTTTGCACTTGCTTTATAATACAATTATAGTTCCACATTTAATTTATTGTGTAAATGTTTGGGGTACAGCATGTAGGACAACAACTAAGCCTATTTTTATTTTGCAAAAGAGAGCTGTAAGAATTATAATGAGGAAAAATTATTGTCATCCTTCTGGCACTTTGTTTTGTCAACTTGAAATTACTTAAGTTTTATGATTTGGTTGATTATTATTTTACTTATGTATAAGGCTCAGAATTTATTGCTTCCATCTAACACTCAAACCTATTATGTGAAAAGGATTAGTTGCTATAATTTAAAGGGAATTGAAATGTTTGTTAAACCTAGGTACAGTATAGAACTAGTATGTCTACTATGATAAGAGGAATTGATCTTTGGAATGATCTAGGACAATGTAAAAATGCGAAGTCCATACTAATATTTAAGAAAATTATTTAAACTATTTTGTTGAAGAGTTCTAATTTAACAAATTATAACAGGTATTTTGATGAGACTGTATACTTTTGATGAGACTGTATACTTTTGTAATAAGTACAATAAGTATATAAATGTTTGAATTGATAGTTTGAATTGATTGTTGAATAAGGAGCAGATATGATAAGAAATGTTTTCTACAGCTTTCGATGGAGCGGTTTGCAGCCGAGTGTGATTCGGCCGGGATGAGGATCAGTTCCTCCAAATCCGAGGCCATGGTCTTGTGCCGGAAAAGGGTAGCATGCCCTCTCCGGGTGGGGAGGAGGAGTGGAGGAGTTTAAGTATCTCGGGGTCTTGTTCACGAATGAGGGAAAACTGGAGCATGAGATCGATAGGCGGATAGGTGCAGCATCCGCAGTGAAGCGGGCGCTGTACCGGTCTGTCGTGGTGAAGAGAGAGCTGAGTCGAAAGGCAAAGCTCTCAATTTACCGATCGATCTACGTTCCCACCCTCATCTATGGTCATGAGCTTTGGGTTGTGACCGAAAGAACGAGATCTCGGATACAAGCGGCTGAAATGAGTTTTCTCCGCAGGGTGTCTGGACTCTCCCTTAGAGATAGGGTGAGAAGCTCAGTCATCCGGGAGGGACTCGGAGTAGAGCCGCTGCTTCTCCACATCGAGAGGAGCCAGTTGAGGTGGCTCGGGCATCTGGTTAGGATGCCTCCTGGACGCCTCCCTGGTGAGGTGTTCCGGGCATGTCCCACCGGGAGGAGACCCAGAGGAAGACCCAGGACACGCTGGAGGGACTATGTTTCTCGGCTGGCCTGGGAACGCCTTGGGATTCCCCCAGAGGAGCTGCTCCAAGTGGCTGGGGAGAGGGAAGTCTGGGCCTCCCTACTTAGGCTGCTACCCCCGCGACCCGACCCCGGATAAGCGGAAGAAAATGGATGGATGGATGGATCCTGATAAAAAAAACAGCACAAGACCTGTTCAGCCCTTCTCACAAAACTCGAAATAAGTTGTCACCCTGCTATCGCATTAGCACGAAAACTTTAATGGTTGCTTATTTTAAAATAATTCAAGTCAAGTCTGTCTGGCTTCACAAGCCAAGGAAGTTCATTCAGAGTGCTCATGCAACATACAGTGCATGCCTTTGATAGATGCACACAAATTAAAATAACCTAAATAAAGAAATCAGAAAAATATAGTGTTCTGTGATGAGGGGCCAAAGTGTAACACAGTAGCAGTAGTGACTGCATGATGCTAATGGTTGAAACCACTAAACCCAAATTTCCATCTAATTATCACGGGTCATGCAACTCTGCAAAGTAAAAGTACGATGAGTTTGTTTTTCTTTCATTTTAATTAGGTTGGACTGATTTAAAACAAAAGGTTTAGACAGACGTCCATCTCTTGTTTTGCTAATTAATGCAAGGCTTGTCGCAGATGTTCCAGAGCTTTATCAACTGAGTCTACATCACAAATAAGTCGTGAGACAACTACTCCACCCTGCACTGTGCAACAAGCTGCTCGTGGGGCATGGAGACTCTGACATGTAGCCTACGCTGGTGGAAAGATGTACAGATTACATTAATCTGAAGAATACAGGTTTGATCTGCTCGTATGTTTGAAAATGTTTTCTTTCAGTATAATTAAAAGAGTCAGTGATGAGGCAAAGCTGCTTAATGTGGCATATGAAGTTTTTATTTATTTATCAGGGATGTAGAGGACTCAAGGGTGCAGGCAAGCAGGTATAATCCAACATATGACCTCAAGAAATATGGCAACAAAATATTCAAGGAACCATGACAGACATGACCAGGGCAGAAATTTACTTGCATTATTCGGGGGGTCATTAAAATATAGTCAAATGTACTATTAGATTAAAATTAAACATTCATTACTGTGTTCATGTACAAGTTCCACTCGCCACCTCTCATGAAAGGGACTTGATTCACTTACCCTTCTTCTTTTAATTTATTATTTAATTTATTTATTCAACAAAATGCAAAACTAAACTCTAAGAACAGGTTGCTGAACAACTGGCACACATCCATACACAATAATAAAGTCCAACAAGAAAAAAACGAATCACGACCACAGAGAGACAAATGCGTTCAGATGTTGCCGTGGCAACGGGTAAACAAAAACTCAGACGTTGCCATTAAATAATTTCAACGGGCAGGTTTAATTGCAGGTGAATAATGGTGAGAAACCGTCCATGTAGATAAAATATGGGCGTAGTTTCATCGGTCTAAAGATCGTTTAGAAGCAGGTTGAACATAATTAAATTTGGCTTCAGTTACTTTTGAACAATTATCACTGATCTGTAGCTGTTTTACAAGAATTTTAAGCTCTAAATAAATACACCATGTTAACAAGCAGATGACATGCCTCCAATAAATCACTAAAAACAAAATTATTATTCAGACACAAAGATTAATTTTGGTGTCTGTCAATATAAATTATGAGCTACTGAAATGATGAAACAATATCTACTGTTCTGATCAGAGAGCTCTTTAAATGTTATAGGAATATTACAGTTGTCCTACAAAAAAGGGGAAATATTTTAGTTTGAATCACATGAAGATTTCACAAGTTTTCACTGAAGCTCGAACCCTGTTCTCCCATGCAAAAATGAAGATGGTTAACTGTTGTGCAACAGAAAACCAAAGACACCAGTAGCAGCCATCCATCTTCATATGCACTCCCTCCTCTCAGGGCTTAACAGATTGAGCCACTGTCAGGTGATAGATGCATAAATAATTGTTAATTGTTAATAATAATCAATAATTAATAATCATAAAGAAGGCCAAAGCCGCGTATGCACAGAGGATCGAGGAACAGTTCACCTCACATGATCCACGGAGCATGTGGCAGGGCATCAAATGCTTAACAGACTACAAGGGCAAAAGCAAACAATGCCCCAGGGACCCATCCCTGCCTGATGCCCTCAATAAGTTTTATGCACGTTTTGATGATCCAAACAGACCAACTAGCACCAGACTCAACTCATCACCAGACGAGGAGCACCTCAAAGTGACCGCAGCAGAAGTGAGAGGTAGTCTCAGAAGGATCAACCCTCATAAAGCTACGGGTCCAGACAACATCCCAGGGAAAGTTCTGAAGGAATGTGCGGACCAGCTCTGTGAGGTGCTGGCTGACATCTTCACCACCTCACTTTCACTGGAGTCAGTTCCCACCTGCCTGAAGACTGCCACCATCATCCCAGTCCCAAAAAGCTCCACAGTGACTGGTCTGAATGACTATAGACCGGTGGCTCTCACCCCGATAGTCGCTAAATGTTTTGAGAAACTGGTCATGTCCCACATCAAGACAACCGTCAACATCAGCGAGGACCCTCATCAATATGCATACCGTGAGAACCGATCAACAGAGGACGCCATCTCCTCTGTGGTCCACACTGCTCTCACCCACCTGGATCAGAAGGACTCATACGTGCGTCTGCTCTTTGTGGACTTCACATCTGCCTTCAACACCATGATCCCCCAAACTCTGATAGACAAACTATCCACACTTGGACTAAGCCCCTCTATTTGTAACTGGGTACTAGACTTCTTAACAAACAGACCACAGTCCGTGAAGATCCACAACTTCTCCTCCTCCACCATCACCCTCAGCACTGGCTCTCCTCAAGGATGTGTGCTGAGCCCTCTTCTGTTCACTCTGCTCACATATGATTGTACAGCCACACTTCCAGGCTGTCATATTGTTAAGTTTGCAGATGATACAGCTGTGGTGGGATGCATCACAGATAATGATGAATCCAGCTACAGACAGGAGGTGGAACATCTGGAGAGCTGGTGCAAAGAGAACAACCTTCACATGAATGTGAAGAAGACGAAGGAGATGATTGTGGACTTCAGAAGGAACAAACACACCCACACCCCACTGTATATAGGTGGATCTGCGGTGGAGGTGGTCTCCAGTTACAAGTACCTGGGTGTACACTTGAATGATAACCTCAGCTGGAGCAATAACACCACCAGCCTGATCAAGAAAGGTCATCAGAGACTCTACTTCCTCAGACGGCTGAGACGAGCTGGTCTGAGCAGCCCAGTCCTCACCTCGTTCTACAGGTGTGCAGTGGAGAGCGTCCTGTGCTCCAGCATCAACGTGTGGCATGGAGGCTGCACAGTTGCAGAGAGGAAAGCTCTACAGAGAGTGGTGAAGGCTGCACAGAAGTCTGTGGGAGTCAGTCTCCCCACCATCACAGACATTTACACCTCCAGATGCAGAAAAAGAGCCACCTGCATCATGAAAGACCTCACTCACCCAGCACACTCACTCTTTGCACCACTCCCCTCGGGACGGAGGTTGAGGAGCATCAAATGTAGAACCACTAGACTGAGGAACAGCTTCTACCCTGAGGCTGTCAGACTCATGAATAAATAAATAATAAGAATAAACACTGCAAAATGTCACATCATGCTGATACTGATCTGTTTCTTGTTGCTGCGTTCATCTGTGACCATCTGCTCATGTTCGTGCTGCTGTTTATAATGATGTTTTTCTACTACATTAGGGCTTAGTGTATTACTAGCTGATGTCTCTCTTAGTTAATCCTAGATGTTATTATTGTTTTTCTCTTGCATTTGTTGTTGGATGTAACTGGGACCCTGTGTACATAATCTCGTTTTCAACACATGTACTACATGCGGTGCAAATGACAATAAATTCTCTCTGACTCTGACTCTAATTGTTGATAATTTAATGGAAATGGTAACAATAGAGCTAATATGTGAAAACAATAAAAACGTCATAGCAGCACGTTGTGCATACAGATCAAAGTCAAAGTCAACTTTATTGTCAGAACTGCATATGTACAGGACATACACAGGATTGAAATTGCGTTTCTCTCAGTCACTCGGTGCAACAGTAACCATTTAAACACTAAAACACTGAAACATTTAATAAACATAAGCATAAAATAGTAAAAGTGTAACACTGTCCTGAGTTTTTGCATAGTAGTATAAAAGTATGAAAATTTACACCAACACTAAAACACTAAACATTTAATGAACATAAGCATAAAATGAAATAATAATAGGAACTCAAACATAGAAATGTTTACTGATAAAGTCATGAAGCTATTAGAAAAGAACTTTAATAAGAAAAAAAAATCTGCGGAGACTTTAATATTGATATAGTACAACGGATGACAATAACATCAGTACATTTGTAAATTCAATGTATACCGTATTTTCCGGTGTATAGGTCGCACCTTTTTATGTTTGTTTTTTTTCAAGGCCTGCGACCTATACACCGGTGCAACCTATTTATGGATTTTCCCCCATATTTTTAGACCAATTTTTGGCTCAGTTATGACCGTTTTTCATTTAGGCAGAAAATGGTGCAGTACCACTTTTGTCCACTAGGGGGACACTTCCAGAGAGTCCACATGACCGTTTCCAGCTCATGTGTCTGAAAAAAAGCTCCTCTGCTCGGATTGACTCTGTCGGCCTCCTGGTCTGGAGGTAACTTCTTTTAGCTCTGTGTTTGTTAGCTGTTTGTTAGCAAGATAAGTCAAGAACCACTCAGCGGATTTTTCTGAAACTTACAGAATGTAATCACTGTATGGACATTTACAAGTGAGTAGCTTTATTAGATGTTTGAGATTTAAAAAAAACTATCTTTTATTAGCGTTAGCTTCAGTTAGCTTCTGTTTATAACGTTATAAATAGCTCAGAAACCACTCGGTGGATATTTCTGAAACTTACAGAATGTAATCACTGTATGGACATTTACAAGTGAGTAGCTTTATTAGATGTTTGAGATAAATAAATAAAAAACGATCTTTTATTAGCGTTAGCTTCGGTTAGCTTCTGTTTATAACGTTATAAATAGCTCCGAAACCACTCGATGGATATTTTTTCTGCTTACAGAGTGTAATTATATGGGGCAGTGGCGTAACTTCCTGCAGGACTGGTATGGACGCGTCCCTACCAAAGTTGACCACTAGGGGAAAAGTCCCCACCAATATTTTGTTCACATATTTTACTTTCTGTGCTGTGTATTTAACCCCATTCATGCAGCTACTCAGAAAGAAAAGAAAAAAGTTATCTCCGCTTCCCACCGTCAACGAACCCCGACAAAAAACAAACAAACAAAAAAAAAACTTCCGAACAGCTGTTCTGACCAGCAGCGGCTCTGCATTTCGCGCATGCGCAGTTTGCAAGAAGCCATGACACGTAGAGGAGTCGTCTGATCACCCTACACGGCAAAATACGACCAAAAAGTAAGTAATTAAATTGTTTTGGTGCACAGTACTCATGGTGTTATTGTGTATTTACACAGTTTAGAGTGTGCATGCATTTCCTGAACGTAAGTAAATCGTTTTGATGACGTTTTGCGTGTAATATGTGCGCGACTTCAGGCAGAGTGAAAACTACGTTTGTTTATGTGTGAACAGTGTGTGTGAAGTTAGTCCGAGCTTTGAATTTAATTTAAACAATATAATCATCCTGCTGCAGACGAGGGAGGGATGGACGCCTTGCATGGTAGTCTGCCGCTACCGGTGTATGAATGTGTGTAGCATTCAATGTGTGTAGCACTTTGAGATTTTCACTAATGAAAAGTGCGTTATAAATTGAATTCATTATTATTATTATTATTATGTTTTGAAGAATCATAGGTCAAAGACTGGTATCTCACAACATTTTGTAAAAGATAATGATGAAATTCATGATGACAATGAAATTGCAAACGGATTTAATCAATACTTTGTGAATGTTGGATCAGTCCTTGCAGATAAAATACCTAAGGTAAATGATACAGTGAACCATTCAATTATTAACTGTGTAAATAGTATTTATCTTAAGGAAATCAATGAAGAAGAAATAATGAATGTGGTTAAAACTGTTTCAGACAAGAGATCAAAAGACTGGGTTGATATGAACATGTAGCTTGTGAAGAATATCATGAGTCATATTGTTGAGCCATTTACATATGTAACTTATCATTTTCGACAGGGACATTTCTAGAAAATATGAAAACTGCTAAAATAGTACCTCTCTTTAAAGATGGTGATAAAGGTATATTCAACATACACCAATATCCCTATTGCCACAGTTTTCAAATATTTTAGAAAAATTATTTGTGCTAAGAATTGTATGCAAATACATTTTACTAGGAAAAACACTGTTGACCAACCATGGATGACTAAGGGATTGAGAAATGCTTGTTAAAAAAAACAATTATTTGTATTCATGCTTTCTGAAATCAAGAACACAAGAATCTGAAGAAAAATAAGAGGTATAAAAACAAATTAGTTGGGATTATAAGGAAACACAAAAAGGAATCTTATAGTGGTTTATTAAGTAAAAGTAGCGGTGATATGAAAGCTACATGGCGAGTGATGAATGATGTTTTGAAGAATCATAGGTCAAAGACTGGTATCTCACAACATTTTGTAAAGGATAATGAAATTCATGATGACAATGAAATTGCAAATGGATTTAATCAATACTTTGTGAATGTTGGATCAGTCCTTGCAGATAAAATACCTAAGGTAAATTATACAGTGAACCATTCAATTATTAACTGTGTAAATAGTATTTATCTTAAGGAAATCAACGAAGAAGAAATAATGAATGTGGTTAAAACTTTTTCAGACAAGAGATCAAAAGACTGGGTTGATATGGACATGAAGCTTGTGAAGAATATAATGAGTCATATCGTTGAGCCATTTACATATATATGTAACTTATCATTTTCGACAGGAACATTTCCAGAAAATATGAAAACTGCTAAAATAGTGCCTCTCTTTAAAGATGGTGATAAAGGTATATTCAACATAGACCAATATCCCTATTGCCACAGTTTTCAAAGATTTTAGAAAAATTATTTGTGCTAAGATTAGATGAATTATTGATAAACAAAATATTTTGAGCAACAGTCAATATGGATTGAGAAAACAAAACTCTCAGTCAATGGCTATCATGGAATTTATGGAACACATAACTACTGCTATTGACCAAAAGCAAAATTGTCTAAGTGTTTTTGTTGATTTAAAGAAAGCTTTCAATACTATTGATCATGATATTCTCATTGACAAATTGAGTAAATACGGTATCAGAGGAACAGCATTGCAGTGGGTATCTATTTATTTGAAAAATAGAAAACAATTTGTGCAGATAAATGATGTAAGATCCGACCT
>JBBPBX010026293.1:0-10632 GCA_038048925.1 Garcialebias charrua | reverse complement strand
ATATATATATATATATATATATATATATATATATATATATATATATATATATATATATATATATATATATATATATATATACAGGTAACCCCCGATTTACGAACGAGTTTGGGACCTAAGAACGGTTCGCAGGTCGATCTGTTCGCAGGTCAGACCTTCCGTACCCTCGTCACTCGGGGATGTCCTGTATTTTTTTTTTTTTTGTGGTACCAAGTACTGTACAGTACGTACTTCGCCTATCCTAACACACCTAACACAGTGTAATTAATTAATACAGTACAGTAATAAAAATATAAATTAAATAAAAATATAATTTCTTACTTGGAGGTGGTCAAAGCCGCTGCTGCGTCCCGTGTTAGCTCCCTTGTTAGCTTCTGGAGCTAGCCAGGCCGGAGGTGTTCTCGCGGCGGCCTGGCACCATCGGCGATAAATCTGCAGCTGCCTGGGACATCCACAAAGTTCACAGAGACGTTTCCAGCTCGTAATTAATCCAATATGAAGCCATCCTGGTCACCAGTCTTCCAAACCTGGCTGCCTGCAGCCGTAACTATGACCTAAGATGGCGTCCGGTGTTAGCTTCTGGAGCTAGCCAGGCCAGAGCCTGGCCGGAGGTGTTCCCGCGGCGGCCTGGCACGATCTGCGATAAATCCGCTGCTGCCTTAGACATCCACAAAGTTCACAGAGACGTTTCCAGCTCGTAATTAATCCATATGAAGCCATCCTGGTCACCAGTCTTCGGGCCGGCTCCCGGCAGCTAGCCTAAAATGGCGTCCGGTGTTCTACATGAATTTGTGACCGGAGACCCCAGTGACTGAACCTAAAACGCCGTCCGGTGTTCTACATTAATTTGTGACCGTGTAAACTGAAGACCTACTTCCTGTTGCCCAAGATTGCTCAAAAATGATCAGAAATGATCTTTTTTATCATAATTATTATTTATAAAGCCTTTAAAACAACCATAGCTGCAACAAAGTGATGTACACATGAAATTAAGAACATTTAAACACAAAAAAAAAAAAAAAAAATTTTTTTTTTTTTTTTTAATACAGTAATTTCATATTTTTATTAAATATGATATGTTCGTAGGTCCCGTGGTTCGCAGGTCGATGGGGTCGTAGGTCGGGTTTCACCTGTATATATGATAGCTGTTATGTAATGATCTTGGGGAACCTAGATTAGTACGAGACCCGGAACGAGACAAGACTGAGATAAAGGTTTAACAGTGTTTATTATGTACAGTGAGTGATCGTATTTACAGGTGCTCTCCTGGAACCCCTGAGGAGAAAGGACAAGGTTAGGTGAGTCTCGAAACAGGCGTCGAAGCTTGAGATTGATTTGTTGTTTTTCTCCTTACAGGTCTGGACGTTGAGGTGGAGCATCGAGGCAATCCAGAAAGGCTTCCAGAGATGGAGGATCAGGCAGGGCAGGCAAGTGGCAGGAGGGCAAGCATAAGGAATGAGGAACAGAACCAAGGCTGGACCCGAACCGGACAGCACCCAAGGAGGCAGGGCAACCGAAGGCACAAAGAACAAGGTAAGTGTATTATTTTCACAATACAACAGGCCAGAGACATTAATACCATGGAAGAGTATAATGCCCCAGCGAAAAGTAGCACTCGACTACAGCCTTAAGTATGGAGCCTCGCATCACGTAGATGGCTGACAGCTGGTGACAATTAGCGGCCATCTTGGAAAGAGGAGCTACAGACGGTTGTACTCTTACATGTCATTTATTATCGCCTGCTGACAAAAGGCTAAGCCTGATGCCAATGTTATTTTGCCCATGTCTGCGCTACTGTAATATGTCACAAACTACTGGATAAATATACCACACCATACCATTTTATTTATAGAGCACTTTAAACAGCGACAATGCAAACCAAAGTGCTGTACAAACAAACAAACAACAGGCAATACACACAATGAAGTACAAAAAATAGACATAAGACCATTGCAGATTATAAATAAAACGACCAAACACAGATCAGCTGGTGTTGAAAACAACAGAATAGTAATGGGTCTTTAAACGGGATTTGAAAACCGAGAGGGAGGGGGCCTGTCTGACGAGCAGAGGTAACTCGTTCCAGAGTCTTGGTCCTGCTACAGAGAACGCCCTGTCACCTCTGCGTTTAAGACGAGTTCCTGGAACTGTTAAAAGTACCTGGTCCGCTGACCTCAAAGCACGTGGTGGGACATAAGGGTGTATCAAATCAGAGAGATATGCGGGGGTGAGACTGTTCAGTGATTTGTAGACATACAGGAGAATTTTGAATTGGATTCGAAGATGAACCGGTAACCAGTGCAGGGAGGCCAAGACTGGTGTAATGTGCTCTCTTTTGCGTGTACTGGTTAAAAATTGGGCTGTTGCGTTCTGGACCAGTTGTAATCGTGTAATGGTGGTCTGACTGATACCAAACAGGAGTGAATTGCAGTAATCCAGCCTAGATGTAATAAATGCGTGAATTACTGTCTCCAGGTTATTATTGGATAATATGGGCTTCAGCTTAGACAGTCGCCTCAGCTGGAAAAAACAGGATTTAACAATCATGTTTACATGACTGTTGAGTTTCATGGAAGGGTCCATTATCACTCCCAGATTTGTGACTTTTTGTGTTTCAGACAGGGCTAGAGCAGAAAGGTCGATGCAGTGGTTCGAGGTTGTGTCATTGGGAAGGAACAATATGGCTTCAGACTTCTTTTCATTGAAACTTAAGAAATGTAAAGCCATCCAGTCCCTGATGTCACCCAGGCAGTCGAGCAGAGGTTGAACAGAGCATGTACCATTGTTTCTTAGGGGGAAGTAAATTTGACAGTCATCGGCGTAGAAGTCGAAAGGTATGTTGTGTTTCCAGAAAATAGCACAGAGTGGCAGTAAGGAGAATAGGAGAGGACCCAGGATGGACCCCTGCAGAACCCCCCATTTAAGTGCCGCCACTGCAGAACTAAAATCATTGATGGAAACACAAAAGGATCTGTCAGAGAGGTAGGATCTGAACCAATTGAGGGCTGATCCTGTGATGCCCACCTACTGCTCCAACCTAGCAATGAGGATCTATGGTCAATGGTGTCGAAAGCGGATGAGAGGTCCAATAGGACAAGCAGCACAGAGTCACCAGTGTCTGTGGATAGGAAGATGTAATTAAAACCTTCAGTAGGGCAGTTTCAGTGCTGTGGAGAGATTTGAAGCCAGATTGGAATAACTCAAGGACAGAGTGATCCTCCAGGAAGCACTTCAACTGGGACTCAACTATTTTTTCCAGAAGTTTAGAAACAAATGGTAGTCTGGAGACAGGCCGGAAGTTAGATACTACTGAGGGGTCAAGGTTTGGTTTTTTCAGGAAAGGTTGAACAGCAGCATGTTTTAATGTTTTTGGCACCATACAAATATGTAAAAAAAAAAAAAAGTAGCAACTGGATATATACATCCCTACAAATTAACTGATTAACTTTTAGAATGGATTCAGCTCAAGATGACCATCACAAAGTGACATTACCAAAACAGAAAATGGCTCCAATTCTGTTGCTTTTATAAATATTGAACCTAAATTTGACGTGTTAGTAGATGAGAGTAATTAACAACGTATCCTTTGACCACAACATCTTTTTCTTTCAATGAACGATGAGCTAATTAAACTTTGGCATGAAAAGCTTCAAAGGAAATGAATCTCTTCAATAAAGGCCAAGTCTTTTCTTTTTGTTGTTTGTTTTAATTGTGCATTTATAAGATATGTAGATATTTTCCACTAAACACACAACTTTTCATGCTTTTTACAAATTATAACGTGCCTTTTTTATATTGTCAGTTCAGCATGAGGTCAGAAAAATAGCGTCAGAAAAAACACACACTAACTTTGCATCAGAAGGGCTCAGCCAAGACTAAAACCATAAGAAGCAATTTGTTTAAAAACTGTAACACTTAACGCACACCTCACATGACGAAAATATTCATATTTATGAACTGAGCATTATCAGTATGACGTACTGTAGCACTGCGGGCTACATCCATATGAACACAGATCATGTTTGACCCACTTTAAATAAATTGTCTCCAGCTGATCATTGCTCAATTATGTGCAAATAAATGCAAACAACAGCACAACTTTCAAAACCGTGTAAAATATGATTAAACTGAGTCAAATGGTAAACTGTTATCGTTCTACTACTAGCATCGTTTCAAGCCCATATGGCAACAAAGAGTGTGTTCTCTATATGTATGTATTTGATTTATTGTGCAGTACAGTAGTTGTAGATTTTTACACTCGTGCAAAGAAAACAGTTTGTAATCACATGATTTGTGTTATTTTTTCACAAAATCTGTGGCATTTTAAATAGAATATACACACAACTTGGCAAAATATTGTAACTTTTTGGCACGTTTCTTTGCAAAGAACAAAAAAAAGACGTGTTTTAAAAAGTGTTGGATAGACTCAGAGTTTCCACTTGTAGAACAAAAGTTCAGTTTTGAGGGTTCAGGAGGTAAATCAGTCAAACGTGTGACAGGTACTAGCACCCAGTGCTTACAGCATTAAAATTTAAATTGGACGATCAGCGGTGTCAAAGGCACCTCTGAGGTCTAAAAGGATTAAAAATGAGCAATTTGCTGTACCCGCTTTTCAAAGAATGTCATCCTCATTATTCAAATTAAAAGCAGGATGTCCCCACTTTGGGTGCCACCGCACTATCAAATCAGCAGTCTCCTATTTTGAAGCTGACAACTTTCATAGGGCTGTCAGAAGATGATTCCATCCATCTGATGGCTGTCCTGCAAAGCAGAGGAGAGAGCATTATATGCCTGAATAGTGTTCATTCATGTGCAATATGAACAACGGAGACTCTGGAGTGTGGCATGATGATGGAAACACGATTCAAACAATGTGACATCTGTGTAGTTACCTCACCAAGGATCACGTACATGTGACGTGGCAAAAGCTTTCTTTCTTTATCTGAAAGAAAATAAAAACAAGGACTGACTTCAAAACGGAAAAACTCGACCTAATCATGAGCTGATGAGATGAAAGATTGATTTATATAAGGTTTAGGGTTTGTGCAAATCACATTACTTTCAATGGTCCTATAATTAAGTCACTGAGTGTTAAAAGGTTAAAACCCAGTTTTAAAATAGAAAATACTCATTTTGTTAAAAAGACACATGGATAAATATTGTTTTTTTTTAAAACAATAGCCATACGAGGAACATACATTGAGTCATTCAGGATATGTTCTATGATTTAAAAAAATGCTTGTACATTTTTTTTATTTTTTATAAAATGGTTCATTTTAAACATTAAAGTGAGGAAACAAACAGCTTGGCTTTGCAGGGTTACAGCAACATTATCACATTACACGTGCGTCGTCCCTGCAGGAGATAGCCTAATCATATTAAACTGCACAATAGTGTCTAGCAGCAAGAATATAATCATGATTTTAGTGCAGGTTTACTATTACAAAATAAACAACCTGGCTTTGAAATGACATTTTTGAGAAGTAGATCTACTTAGATGAAAACTGATTTGAATAACCGCCTTACTCGTGTGTGTGTGTCGTATTCTCTGGTCGCTTTTAGCATCATCATGTTCATCCAACCGAAGCAATTTAAACTTAAAAGAGAAGTGCTGCATCCCCTTCTCCAAAACCCCTTTTCATGTCTTTTCCTGGTGAAAATGATTTTAAAAGGATTTGTGCATGTGGTTACATAATTCCACACATTATTTTACAAAGGCATTATGTGACAAAGTGCATAAAATGACTGAGAAAACTCTTGAGATGAGGACTAGTTTTGAATATATTTTTCTTAGAAGTTCCCAACAGTGAAATCTTTCAAAGAAACTATTTCACAGTTAAACAGCCACAGTTTTAAACTTTCATTATTTTATTTTCCAGGACCGTTTTATGCTGTTCTGGGTCAGGAAGAGGCTGGAGTTTACCACAGAACAAGTTAAGGGTCACAGTGTAGTGGGGGCCCCAGTTAATCACAGGGCCAACACAAACACATGAGCAAGCACCTAAAGGCAGTTTAGATTCGCCAATTAAACTAACATGCATGTCTCTGAACTATGGGAGGAAACACGAGTACTGTACTTGATAAAAAACACACATGGAGGACATACAAACCCCTCACAGAAAAAGCCACAGCCAGGAATCAAACTGACAACCTCTCTGCGAGCCAGCAGTGACAAATACAGTACCTCACTGCTGTCCCACCCATAGTGGGGCATGGGTGGGACATAATAACCCATAGTTATTATCTTCAATAAACAAGACAAAGTAAAAATTCTCAGCTACAGCGTATTGTCTAGAGCTCATTGATGCTTCACAGGAGAGAAGTTCTTATTGCTCAACAGTAAGTGAAACCCAGCTCATGTTATCTGATATTTGTTCTCAGAAGTTAGATTTTGTTCCAAGTAAGAAAAATCATCTGTAATGCCCACTTTGGCTGGAAATATCAGGCTTTTCACAGACCTTGACCTCACAATCCAAAATGGCTGACACAAGAGCATCCGGCCAGACATCCAGCAGTTATTGTCATTAAGTAAGTTTGTTTTATGGTTTAAAATCTAGTTTTATTAGCAAAGAGAACCATTGGTGGGCTGAACTGAGCTCCCCTGTGGACCTGATTTGGCCCCCGGGCTGTCAGTTGAATATATCCCTGTACATAGTTGGTTGGCTGTGACATTAAAGGTATTGTGACATGATTTTGTAAATTTGAATATTTGTCAGAACATATATATCTTATATCATTGAGCTCTGGCCGTTTTTGCATAATAAATTATAAATATATTAAATTTTTATTCTAAATTATGCTAATTTTTTCTCTGGTACTTGCTGGGATACGCCCCTAAAATTCTGCGCATTCCTGCAATACGTCATCAGTGTGAGGTGACACATCAGTGTGACGTGACAACGGGCAGAAGGCAGAGCCTTGCCCGTTTGTTAAGTGTGTTAACTGCTTGCCATACTCATTCATTTCCTGAAGGATCGCCTCTTTTATTTGTGTAACTTGAAAAATGCCGTCAAGTTGTAGCGCATTTGTGTGTTCTAATATCAGCAGTGAACAAGTGAGCCTTCACAAATTTCCAAAAGATGACAAACTTTGTCAAGAATGGACCAGACAAGGACCGGTGGGTTCCAGGAGTCGTATGTCTGCAGCGACCATTTCACTGCCGATTGTTTTCAGCACCTGGTATAAAAGAATCTTTAGGATTACCAGTAAGATTCAGAAGACTTTTAAAACCGGATGCTATTCCTACTATTTTTAAAAGAAAATCTACAGAAGAAAGTCCCACAGGAGCTACCATGTCGAAACAACGCAGGGACCATCGGAAGACTGTCCAGGAGATGAGTAAGTCTTTGTGTAAACATAATCGGAGGTGTGTAGTGTTTTAGATTATAAACTATTTATTTTACGTGAGTTCATGTTGTTTTACTTTATACACTTTGAGTGTATAAAGCCAATTATCACGGCAGATTATGTTTGTTCGCTGCTAACAAGCTAGCCGAATCAGATAGCTAACACAATAGCCGCGATACAGGCCACGTTGCTATTTATGTATTTTTAAATGATGTCTGCGCCATCAGGTAACATCTCGTTTCTTTCTATTCGGGGAGGGTTTATTAATGAGAGTTTTGGAAGATTTACTGTCTTAAAATGATATATCGCTGACGCGACCGGTAATAAGCCGAGATAGCTGCTAACAAACATTAGCCGAGAGCCCAGAGCAAACATGTTGCTAATGATGTATTTTTAAATTATGTCTGCGCGATCGGGTAATTCTTTTTATTTGGGGAGGGTTTATTAATGAGAGTTTTGGATGATTTACTGTCTTAAAATGATATATTGCTGACGCGACCGGTAATAAGCCGAGATGGCAGCTAACAAACATTAGCCGAGAGCCCGGAGCAAACACGTTGCTAATGATGTATTTTTAAATTATGTCTGCGCGATCGGGTAATTCTTTTTATTCGGGGAGGGTTTATTGATGAGAGTTTTGGATGATTTACTGTCTTAAAATGATATATCGCTGACGCGACCGGTAATAAGCCGAGATAGCTGCTAACAAACATTAGCCGAGAGCCCGGAGCAAACACGTTGCTAATGATGTATTTTTAAATTATGTCTGCGCGATCGGGTAATTCTTTTTATTCGGGGAGGGTTTATTAATGAGAGTTTTGGATGATTTACTGTCTTAAAATGATATATCGCTGACGCGACCGGTAATAAGCCGAGATGGCAGCTAACAAACATTAGCCGAGAGCCCGGAGCAAACACGTTGCTAATGATGTATTTTTAAATTATGTCTGCGCGATCGGGTAATTCTTTTTATTCGGGGAGGGTTTATTAATGAGAGTTTTGGATGATTTACTGTCTTAAAATGATATATCGCTGACGCGACCGGTAATAAGCCGAGATAGCTGCTAACAAACATTAGCCGAGAGCCCGGAGCAAACACGTTGCTAATGATGTATTTTTAAATTATGTCTGCGCGATCGGGTAATTCTTTTTATTCGGGGAGGGTTTATTAATGAGAGTTTTGGATGATTTACTGTCTTAAAATGATATATCGCTGACGCGACCGGTAATAAGCCGAGATGGCAGCTAACAAACATTAGCCGAGAGCCCGGAGCAAACACGTTGCTAATGATGTATTTTTAAATTATGTCTGCGCGATCGGGTAATTCTTTTTATTCGGGGAGGGTTTATTAATGAGAGTTTTGGATGATTTACTGTCTTAAAATGATATATCGCTGACGCGACCGGTAATAAGCCGAGATAGCAGCTAACAAACATTAGCCGAGAGCCCCGAGCAAACACGTTGCTATGTATGTATTTTTAAATTATGTCTGCGCCATCAGGTAACATCTCGTTTCTTTTTATTCGGGGAGGGTTTATTAATGAGAGTTTTGGAAGATTTACTGTCTTAAAATGATATATCTCAGACGTGACCGGTGTCAGGGACTCTTGTTAGCCAAGATAGCTTCTAAAAAAATTAGCCGAGAGCCCGGAGCAAACACGTTGCTATGTATGCATTTTTAAATTATGTCTGCGCCATCAGGTAACATCTGTAATTTTTTTATTCAGGGAGGGTTTATTAATGAGAGTTTTGGAAGATTTACTGTCTCAAAATGATATCTCAGACGCGATAGGACATGCTCCGCCATTATTATTTAAATGCACGTTGGAGCGTGCCTTCCCGTTGTCACGTCAAGATGACGTTTTGCGGAAATGCGCAGATTTTTAGGGGCGTATCCCAGAGAAAAAAACTACCATAACTTGGAATAAAAATTTAATATATTTATAATTTATTATGCAAAAAGAGATAAGAGATAAGAGATTCTTTATTAACATTGCACCAGTTCTCACCAATACAACGTGATAATGTAAACACAGTCATCCAGAGGAGGGGCAGAGAATGTTAAGCTGCTGCAATTCAAAACACATAACATGTTCATCAGCGCGGCCGTCTCTCATCCGTCCTGGATGAAGAGCAAATCAGATATGGAAAAAGGAAAAACACAATAGGTATCATTTGTGATATTCAAAAAAAGAATCTATCAAAGATTGCCTGAAGACACTCCATGATAAAGTCCCAAAAACTCTATCAGCATAAGCACAACCAGACGAGACATTGTTGCAGTTTTGACGACATGCAAGGAGATATAGAGTCTGCGAGTAACTTCAGAGAACACAGTTCAGCAGGTTGTTCAGCTGGGCGTTATCCGAGGCACGCACAGAGATCTCTGGGGGGGGGGAGGTCAGCAAGGTCTCTTCAGCTCTACGCTCCAGGAGAATAGTTTCCAAACAGTCTTCTTTTCAAGGACGTGTGCAGAAACCAGATTAGATAGTCTTTTGTTTATCTTCAATCCAGACCACAGTGTTCTTTTCACTGCAGCCTTCCAAGTCCAGATGCTGTTTCAGGGCCAAAATTCCAAATCATATGAGGTTCCGATCTATGAACCCCCATCTGTGCCCTGATTGAGCCCGGGCGGCTGTAAACGAGTTCCAAAGCGCCCCGCAGGTCCGCGGTGATCTACCGCCGCTCCCAACGTGCGATTGAGCTCGTACAACAGCTGGGATGAGGAGCTCACAGCCCGGATCAGAGCAACATCAGAAATCAGCTGTTTGCGAGCTTATCCAGAGGGTGAACAGATCACCCTCGGATTGGGACTCTGGTCAGCTGTGGTCAACATCTGAGGTCAGAGCTTGGATCAGTGGAAAAAGTCCCGAATTGGATCACTTTGGAACAGAATCGCCCTTACAGACTGAAGGCCACAGAAATTACAATGTGTGCCTGATGTGAAAATATTTGTGAATTCTTATCTGACTCCCTTGGAAACAACCTTGGAAAAGGCTGGATATCTAATTTCTCCTGAGATGTGCTTACTGTGGACAAAATAGCTGCTGTTTGTCTTGTCTGCTACCCCCCCCCCCAGGAGAACTTTTCTATGAGCGTTATCGGAGGCATCCGGAATGTATCATGGACAGATCCTCCCTGCCTCAGTCTCTCTCTCAACATGCAACATGTAACTGTCCTTATGTGCTTATGGTATGGTTTTTACTGTGTCATGCGGTGTCTTGCAGACAAAATGTGATACATTTTTTTTAATACTAATGCTGTAACCCTCATGGTTCCTTACC
>JBBPBX010026292.1:0-32355 GCA_038048925.1 Garcialebias charrua | reverse complement strand
CACACTGCTGAACGCAAACACCGTCCACCCTCCTATCATTCAACCTTTATTTATACAGGCTAGTTTATTTGAGGCTGACAGTTTAATTTAAAACAGTTTAATTTAAGACAGTTTAATAAAGAAGGTTGATTTTCCCTCTGAGGAACATGAATAAATAAAGTTAAAGGGTTAAAACCGTCTAATTCAAATAAAATAATAAAGTCTGTAGTTAAATAAACCAGGTTTTTGAGCTGCATGCATTCAGCTAAGAGCTACAAGATAAAGAATTAAGATCAATTCATTGTGAAATGATTCTTTATGTTTTTGTTTTTTCATTTTAAGTGGGACAAATCACTTATATTAAAAGCAAACTCATGGAAGTTGCTGCTGTAATCTGGTTCTTTTAAGAAGCCATGTAACTTTCTATGATCCCAGATTTATAACAGGTGAGCACGTCCTGAGGTTGCTCATAGTGGTCGTCAGTTTGCTCACTGAGCTTGTGTGTATGCCCAGACACGTGAAAAATTAGAGGGAACATTGAAGGGGACTATAGTTTTTTCAAAGATTACTTTGTCTAACATCAGTCTGTCAGGAGATAGTGACAAAGTGAAGAAATATGTTAAAAAATATATTTTTAGAAAGACTGCACTACAGAAACTGCAGACTGCACCTTTAATGATCAAATTAGCTGCATTTCACCGGGGTGTTGCAGCTGGATTGACTGTTCCAAGCAGAGAGCAGAATGAAGGTGGGGAGAGTGTGGCAGGTCGATTGAGTCATTAAAAGTTGGTGAAGATTCTCAGTCATCCTGGATATGGTCAATTCTAAAAAGTGCCAGAAAAAAAACAAAGTATAAAGTATAGTATAATAAATAAAGTCTAGTTGTTTTTGTGTTGAACTTTTTTTAGTTTGTCATTATAGCCACGTTTTCCTATTACATGATACAACAGCCAACAGCATGCCATACCACTATTACTACTCTCCTACCATCAAGTGGCTGAAAGTGGTACTGTTTCTCTTTTTTTTTCTGTCAGAATGAATGGAAACGGTCATATCTCAGACAAAAAATGGTTTATAAATATGGGGAAAAAATCGTATAGGCTGAAAAATAAGGTAGTTATTATTTTTCTCCTTCTCTTTTTGAATTTTGCATGTGTTCAGTGTTGAATTGTTTTAATTAAACTGTTTTAAGTTTATGGTTTTTCGTTTGTCATTAGAGTTATGTTGTGTATGGGAACAATGAAATAACTTTTTAGCTTGGTTTAGATTTAAATAATAAAGGCAAGAAGCAAATTGATGTATCCAATAATCGTTATAAAACAACATTTACTACCAAAGTTTAGGAAGAAAATCACAGTAATCTATCACTTTACAATTAGTTGCTCTGAACTGAAGTACAAGAGGTTGCTGCTACGGTTGCAGCTCAGTGTCGTGATGGTATTAAAAAAATATTGTGATGGTATTAAAAAGGTATTAAAAGGTATTACATTTAAGTCAATAATTTCTGTATATACCCTGGATATCATCATCATCATTGATTTTATATGAGGATGTAATAATCTTTCAAGTATAATGTGTACACATATATGCAAGCATGTCCAAAAAGGCAACTTGAGGTCAGTTTTGTTAATGTTGGATAAGTTTCAGTTGCAATTAAATTCTGCTAACACAAAACGTGTTTTATTTTATTCCTAGCTTTAAAGTGGATATTTAAGTGATCGTTTGTTTAAAGTTATTTTATATATTATTTTAAATAAGGGGTTATATAATAATTTTTTTCTTCGTTCTGCACTCTTCATTCAATGTTTTCTTTTTGATGAATTTGTTTTATTTTGTCTCTTTTAAATCAATGAATAAAGGACTTAAATAAATGGCTTTACATCTGTTAAGTTCATGGCATAAACCAATACAGACATGTTCCTGTTTTTAGTATTTTACATTGCTTTATAATGTACCTGTAGCTGTTTATATTTCGTTTTTAATACAGTTTTCTTGTAATTTTTAATTAATATGCTTTTTTAAAGATTGTCTACTGTTGTACTGATAAATATCTCCTGGAGGGTAAACTATATCTTGGCTGCAAGTATCAAGCTGCAAAATCCTTCATTTTTTACAGCTCATAGCTGTTGGTCATTAATTATAATAAAGTTTAGCAACTTCTCTGTAAATATTTGAGCTTTGTGGCTTTAGCTGTGTTTTTTTCTTGTTTAATCCGGGGCGGGCGCTCCGATTTCAGTCAGCCGCTCTCAGCCTGTCCCTCCTACGAGACAGGCAGATAGAGCGGGTCGGACTGGATGCGGCTGGCCGGGTCGGGATGCCTGTGTTTCAGTTCAGCGAGAGTGGCGTCCCGCTGAAACCCCGGAGCTCGAATGTCCAACATAAAACTAACTTGACCGCGGTTTAATGTGGTGCTATGGCTCTTTAGACATTTCAGGTTGCTGTCTTGTGGCGTTTAGTGTAAAATACTTCCACACAGCGGACATGTTACGATGAAAAGTTTGCTATCTATTAGCTACAGCGCTGCTCCCTCAGTCCTCACGCTGTAGCTGGCTGCAAACTATGAAATGGTTTTCCTGAATGTGAGGCGAGTCTTATTACTCTGGGTTCATGATACACGCCTCTGTTCAGGAAATCCATTCCATAGTTTCAAACCAACGTGCATCATGGATCGGAAATATCAGCAGGTTGGATCGGAAAAATCTAATGCGTAAATTATGCTGGTATCGGAGGCCGATACGATACCGGATCGGATCGGCCCCATCCCTAGTCAGAAACACTGTTGGTCACGGATTGGTCAGGGGGAGGATTCTGTAGAGTCTTTTCAAAACAATTCATCCGCCATTTTTCTCTACCGCCTGCCATTAGCGATAACTCAAGGAGCGTATCTTGTACTTATTTTGAAGATGTAAAAAACAATGTCAAAGTCGTGGTCAAATGTAGATGTGCAGGTGTTGTTGTGCTTGGTGGCCGACAAAAAAAGTCAAAGCGATCTAGATGGAGCGATTGGAGGGTGGTTTGGACACAGCCACTGCTGTACTTGAATCATTTCTAGAAGATGGTGAGTGTTTTCTAACTTAAATATATTTTAAGTTACTCATTGGTTCTGAACACATTTTTAACTGACAAAAGAGGCTGACGCCATAATAGGGCATTGGTGCCACAAAGCTAAGCTAATTTGCATAAATTCTAATTGTCCTCCTTTCCCATTTCTCACTGTATTTTATCCAGAACGTATTTCAGCATGTGCCGGTTCATCTCTAAACTCCATATTAAACCCTCCAACACTCCCGGCTTCTGCCCCTGCTCCATCAGCGGCATCTACACCTGACAGATCTCTGTCGCAGCCCAGCTGTACCTGACAGAGCAGCACAATGCTGCAGCCTTCTGTGCTCGTTAAGAACAGATGCAACATGTTCCACATCACTATTCGTGACGATAAGGACTTATTTTATTTTATTTTTAAAGTAAAAAACTAAAATGTTTTATAAATACTGAATACTGTACACCATATGTTAAACTTATCCACCTTATTCCTACGCCCCATGATGCCTTGCGCGAATTATGTGAACGACTTCCGCTGAAAGTCAGAACCGGCACTTTTGTTACACGCTAGCAACGCGCTAACCGGTTTTCGTCAGAGGTTTTAGGTCATAAAATATGTGGGAACATAAACTATCACAACTCAAATGTAGAGATATTGTTTTACCGCTACCTACAGCTGTTGAGGGGTGGGAGGACGACTTGAAGAAGTGGCCGAAAATAACGTACACTAGCATGTTTAGCTACTAGCATACTTAGCTACTTTGACAGTTGCTTCAGATGGCGAAGCGATGAGCAATCTGAAAAGCTCTGAAGCTTACTAGTATCTTCACAGTAACAAGGTTGGTCCTGTTATGTTAAGAGAGGTGGGACACTTTATTTAAACAAACATAAAGCCCAGTCTAAGCATTAAAAATCCACATCTCCAGGTCCAGCTAACAATGATGTTGCTTTGGACTTTTGAGCTGCAAGATGTTTATCTGGACACCAACTGAGCACCTGGAGCTTGACATTTCTTTTGACAAATACTTTACTGATTCACAAATGAAGCACCTTGAGAACTTTTAATAAAATACAGTAAATGAAAACAAATAATGAAATAGACAGGAAACGATCTTTAAAAACTTGATAATGACAAAAGTGACATTTAGATAGAAACAGTAGTTTAATCCAAAATTAACTGATATAGTGCACACAAAAACCTAACCTTGTAAGAAGGTTAACAGTCAACTATTGTACATAACAAATGAATCATTTTAGCAAATACTTTTCTAATGTAATATAGTTAACATTGCATCCTTTAAAAAACATGTTGAGTTGTGTTACGTTTACAGCAAGTACACCAGTACTGTACATGTTTGAGAAAAATGTTTACATTAATAATAATAATAATAATAATTCAATTTATAACGCACTTTTCATTACTGAAAATCTCAAAGTGCTACACATGTATTGAATGCTACACACATTCATAAACCGGTGGCGGCAGACTACCATGCAAGGTGCTTTCCAGTCCTACCGGGAGCAACTCAGGGTTAAGTGTCTTGCCCAAGGACACAACAACACATGGTGCGGGTCCCGGGAGTCGAACCGCCAACTTTCCGATCGGGAGACAACTGCCATTACCACTACACCACGGCCGCCCCACTTGAAATAAGCTGGCATCCTTTGCGTGTGAATGCTGGAACGATTAAATTGACACCATAGCTCTTGCAGCAGGTCCCTCACTGTGAAACCACGATCACCCATCACCTCATCTCCAGCACGCAGATAGTCCAGAAACCCAGAGTTCTGTGTTAAATACCTGTCACTGCATTTACCACCATAATGAAATGAAACCAAGATGGCCGCGCTCAGACCAGTAGCAGCTTCATGGGCTCCCAGAACATCCCCAGTTTTTAGTAGTTTTAATAGTGTTTTTGTACCTGACTCTGCGCGTTTTTTGCGGGTGAATTATAGCCGAACTGAGCTGTTGAGAATTGGAGCGGATTTACCACAAGGCACAGCTGAAATCAGCAACGAACTCAAATCAGAACTCGGAAGATTGGATCTGCTTAGATCATCTTTCTGGAAGCAGATGCGCGGAGGAAAGAAAAGGAAGCGGTGCTCTCGAGGGAAAAAGCGTGGCTGTCGAGCAGGAATCATGACGAGACTACGAGCAGACGCTAAAACCGGTAAACCCCCGATGCCGGCTTTATTTCTGTCCAACGTGCGCTCGCTCGACAACAAGATGGACCTGCTTCGTCTGAGAGTAACAACGTCGGAGGAGATGAGGAGATGTTCGGTGCTTTGTCTCACGGAAACATGGATCAATGAAGACACTCCTGACTCTGTTTACGAGTTGGATAATAAACTATTTTTCAGAACGGACCGGTGCATCGAGACTACGGGGAAAACGCGAGGTGGAGGCGTCTGCATTTACGTTAACAAAGACTGGTGCACGAACTGTGCCGTTATCAGCAGGATCTGCTCAGCTGCTGTGGAGCTTTTAACAATAAGATGTAGGCCACATTACCTCCCCCGCGACTATTCAGCGATAATAATAAGCAATGTTTACATACCCCCCGATGCTAATGCTAAAGACGCCCAGGAAGAAATTCATGACTTACTCACCTCGCTGCAGTGTAAATATCCTGAGGGGTTTTTCATTGTTTCCGGGGACTTCAATCACGTGGATTTACGTGTCATCCTTCCAACCTTCAATCAGCACGTTTTCACAGAAACACGAGGAAATAAGACATTAGACCAGGTCTACACGAATGTGAAGGGGGCGTACACGGCGAAGCCACGCCCACCGCTCGGGGCTTCCGACCATCGCTCCCTGTTATTGGTCCCTAGACAGCTCCCCCCACTCCGACGTTCGATGCCAGAACAAAGAGTGATCACATCGTGGCGCCAAGATAGTTCCCCCATGCTAAGAGACTGCTTTGAAAACACAAACTGGTCTGTCTTCAAAGAGGCAGCTACGAATGGAAATTCAGTTGACCTGGAACTTTATGCTTCCTCTGTCCTGGGTTACATCAGTACATGTGCTGAAAATGTATCCATAAGAAAGTGTGTTAAATTTTACCCCAATCAAAAACCCTGGCTAAATAAGGATGTCCGCACCCTGCTGGCAGCCAGGGACACTGCATTCAAGTCTAAAGATACTGAGGAGTTGAGAAAGTGCAGGAGAGAACTGGATGATGGCATAAAGAAGGCCAAAGCCGCGTATGCACAGAGGATCGAGGGACAGTTCACCTCACATGATCCACGGAGCATGTGGCAGGGCATCAAATGCTTAACAGACTACAAGGGCAAAAGCAAACAATGCCCCAGGGACCCATCCCTGCCTGATGCCCTCAATAAGTTTTATGCACGTTTTGATGATCCAAACAGACCAACTAGCACCAGACTCACCTCATCACCAGACGAGGAGCACCTCAAAGTGACCGCAGCAGAAGTGAGAGGCAGTCTCAGAAGGATCAACCCTCATAAAGCTACGGGTCCAGACAACATCCCAGGGAAAGTTCTGAAGGAATGTGCGGACCAGCTCTGTGAGGTGCTGGCTGACATCTTCACCACCTCACTTGCACTGGAGTCAGTTCCCACCTGCCTGAAGACTGCCACCATCATCCCAGTCCCAAAAAGCTCCACAGTGACTGGTCTGAATGACTATAGACCGGTGGCCCTCACCCCGATAGTCGCTAAATGTTTTGAGAAACTGGTCATGTCCCACATCAAGACAGCCGTCAACATCAACGAGGACCCTCATCAATATGCATACCGTGAGAACCGATCAACAGAGGACGCCATCTCCTCCGTGGTCCACACTGCTCTCACCCACCTGGATCAGAAGGACTCATACGTGCGTCTGCTCTTTGTGGACTTCACATCTGCCTTCAACACCATGATCCCCCAAACTCTGATAGACAAACTATCCACACTTGGACTAAGCCCCTCTATTTGTAACTGGGTCTTAGACTTCTTAACAAACAGACCACAGTCCGTGAAGATCCACAACTTCTCCTCCTCCACCATCACCCTCAGCACTGGCTCTCCTCAGGGATGTGTGCTGAGCCCTCTTCTGTTTACTCTGCTCACATATGATTGTACAGCCACACATCCAGGCTGTCATATTGTTAAGTTTGCAGATGATACAGCTGTGGTGGGATGCATCACAGATAATGATGAATCCAGCTACAGACAGGAGGTGGAACATCTGGAGAGTTGGTGCAAAGAGAATAACCTTCACATGAATGTGAAGAAGACGAAGGAGATGATTGTGGACTTCAGAAGGAACAAACACACCCACACCCCACTGTATATAGGTGGATCTGCGGTGGAGGTGGTCTCCAGCTACAAATACCTGGGTGTACACATGAATGATAACCTCAGCTGGAGCAATAACACCACCAGCCTGATCAAGAAAGGTCATCAGAGACTCTACTTCCTCAGACGGCTGAGACGAGCCGGTCTGAGAAGCTCAGTCCTCACCTCGTTCTACAGGTGTGCAGTGGAGAGCGTCCTGTGCTCCAGCATCAACGTGTGGCATGGAGGCTGCACAGTTGCAGAGAGGAAAGCTCTACAAAGAGTGGTGAAGGCTGCACAGAAGTCTGTGGGAGTCAGTCTCCCCACCATCACAGACATTTACACCTCCAGATGCAGAAAAAGAGCCACCTGCATCATGAAAGACCTCACTCACCCAGCACACTCACTCTTTGCACCACTCCCCTCGGGACGGAGGTTGAGGAGCATCAAATGTAGAACCACTAGACTGAGGAACAGCTTCTACCCTGAGGCTGTCAGACTCATGAATAAATAAATAATAAGAATAAACACTGCAAAATGTCACATCATGCTGATGCTGATCTGTTTCTTGTTGCTGCGTTCATCTGTGACCATCTGCTCATGTTCGTGCTGCTGTTTATAATGATGTTTTTCTACTACATTAGGGCTTAGTGTATTACTAGCTGATGTCTCTCTTAGTTAATCCTAGATGTTATTATTGTTTTTCTCTTGCATTTGTTGTTGGATGTAACTGGGACCCTGTGTACATAATCTCGTTTTCAACACATGTACTACATGCGGTGCAAATGACAATAAATTCTCTCTGACTCTGACTCTGACTCTGATAAGCATCTGAAATAAACATGATTATTCCAGAGGGAGAAACAGCCAATAAATATTTCACAGTGTTATTTGCATGTATGATTCACTTCTGGAGTCCAAGTTTTTAGCTTTCTGCAAAACATGTTGCTTTAATTGTTTCACGGGGCAACCATAGAATAAGGTTGTTGGTTTGTTCTGACATTATGTCAATCCACATTCCAACAGTCATGCTGCATGTGACTGGTGGTGTTGAGCAGCTCCACACTCTCATCAAGCCCATCTGAAAGTAAGAGTACAGTATACAAACTTTAGGGTTCATTTATGAACACACACACACACACACACACCTATATTATATATATATAAACACACACCTATATTATATATATATATATATAGATAGATATGTATAAATAAACGCACACACAGCATACATATAGGTGCGTGTGTTTATTTGCCAGTTATGAACGAAAATATTAGTATAATTTAATTACTGACTACATAAAATCATAACACTAAAAGCTGTCTCTTAAATCATACCTGGTGTTCTCGATCATCTGGAGGATACAGAGTCTTTTTTCAGGTGGTTTCTCGTAGCCCAGCCACAAAGAAGGATGCAGGTTTTTGTTTTCGGAGCATGTTCAACACACACTAGTTGCAGCCACTAATTCAGCTTCGTGTGATTATTCATACAGCCATGAACAGCGCAACAGGTACCCGAGCTCCTCAAGACATCTTCGTGACAATATTAGCTCGAAATAACAGAAAACAGAACTTCAACAGAACTTCTACGATGCGCGCAGATTAGCAAGCAAACAACGAGGAGCCAATGCAAAAATTCTACTTCCGGGGTCAAACGGAAGTACGGCACATTATCGCTTCTACAGTGACACCCCCAAGAATAAGGTGGATGGTGGGATGAAATTATGTACACCGGGTCCCAGTTACAATAAATGTAAAAGAAAAACGGAAATAAGATCTAAGATACAGACTAAGAAAAATATAAACTAAAAAACATTTACTAATAATATGCTAATAGCATTAAACAATAAAAACAATACATCAAACACCCTGATGCATGCTCAATAATCCAGGTAGAAAAATCTAAAAAAAGCTAAGTCTGGTCCTCTGGACATTCAAAAAACAAAACAAAGCAAAAAAAAAAAAAAAACATCTACACTTTTACACAACGCTGTTGTTTAGTTTCTCTGTTTTCTAAAATGAACATGTTCCTGCATAAAAACGGTGACAAACTAAACTATTGGTGTCATGCAAACGGGTCGATTTATTAGTAGCTCATGTAGTATTCTTTCACAGCAGAATGTTGTTGACAAGGAGTTGTTTTATAAACAATCACATTGGCTGACTTGCAACAAATGTTGGTAGAGAATGAGATGCCATCCCACAGCAGGGTATCCGCAGGGTTGTAAAAGGTATTAAAAGGTAGTAAATAAAATTAACACAAAGTACAGCCATTAAAAAGTAATAAACGTCATCTAATGAGGTATTAATTTTTTTTAAATGTACACAACTATATTTTTCCCGTTCTGTTGGCTAAAAAAATCCTGTGAATTTATCTTTTCTAATTTTATGTTCAAGTTAAGGCTGGGCGATATGAACCAAAATTCATATCTCAATATTTTTATGATAAATCACAATATACGATATCAATATAATTTTCTTTCCATAAAATAACAAAAATATATTTGAGTCAAAGCTTTGTTCAAGTTGTCACACAGCAACATTTATTAACAAACAATTGTAACTCTACAAAATAAATGTCTAAAAAATAAAAACTATTTACATACATTACTTTATTTTTTTTAGACATTTATTTACACATATTAAATAATCTCTTCAGCTGAGGGCAGCTGTGGCTGAGAGGCTAGAGCAGTCTCCTCAAATGGGAGCGCTGGTGGTTCAATTCCACCAACAGTCACATGCTGAAGTGTTCCTGGGCAGTGGGCAACCCTGAACCCCTCATTGCCTCTGATGTGTGTCCCATCAGTGTATGAATGTGATAAAGTACTGATTAATCCTTGTACAGATCTAGTAGAGTGCTGTATGAATGGGTAATTGAGGACACAGATTGTGTTGTAAAGAGCTTTGAGTGTCTTGATCAGATAGAAAGGTGCCTCCACGTTAGTCAGTGTGTTTGAACTGCAGTAATGTGAGCCTCCACTCAGAAACGTGAACCGAGTGTTTTTACAGCATCCTGCTTCCTTAAAACAAACCACGGGTCTGAGCTCATTTAGCTGTGCTGAGCTTTAAGCCCCCAGTATACTGCCACGTCCATCCGTTCACGCGTGCGTACGTACGTGCATACTGTACGCAGAGGGTTCATACATCATACTGGAGTATCCACCCTGCAGCTGCAGCGTTTTCACGACAAATTCTTGACGTCATTTGAGCAGCTGCAGCGCAGCTCCAGACAAGGAGCGTTTACCTACGGGACAAATTGAGGTAGCTGATTGGTCATTTGCTGACACGTCTACTGAATTGATTGACGGGTCGAGAAAAAAAAAGTGCTGGCAGCTGCCATAGCGGTGTTCTGTCTTTATATGTTGTTAATAAAAAGTTCTAAAAAAACAGGAAGCGCTGGTCCTGCAGCCCACACATCAGACCAGCACACCAGGAAATCTCCAGAACCTCGCGCAGCCACACTGGACCTGAGTTTAATTCGCTCGTGACAAATTTGTTCATTTCTCATCATTTCAGTCATGGCGTCAACTGAGGAAGAGATTACTTGCCTTTTGGCAAAAAACAAACAAAAGAAAAGGCCAGATCAGGGATGAAGAAGGGGAATTTAATACATTGGTGTCACATACAAAACCAGCACCGGGCAGTTATTGTGTGACACCGCGTTTGCATATGCGGTCGTAAAAATTGAGCTTTGCGCGTACATGCCCTGCGGGGGTATTCTTGTACCTCTACGTACGTACGTGCGTACCTCTGCGTATGGACGTACGCGGGAGTATACTGGGGGCTTTATGAGAGGAGCAGAGAGAGGTGGCATTATTAATAAATCAGCAGTTTATCATATCGCTAAAGACACAGTCAGTCTCAGCTGTGGAATAAGACTGCTAAAGCGTTAGCCATCTTTAAAGCCGCTAAGGACCGTATCATTAGCGACATGATAAACTGCTGATTTATTAATGTTGCCACCTCTCTCTGCTCCTCTCATAAAGCTCAGCACAGCTAAATGAGCTCGGACCCGTGGTTTGTTTTAAGGAAGCAGGAGGCTGTAAAAACACTCGGTTCTGTCATTTCACGGTTCGTGCTCCACTCCGCTGTTTAAATGGTGAAAAAGATTCGTAGTTCTGACCTTTCGTTGGGACTATTCTCGGCATTGTCTACAAAAATATTTTTTTCTGCCCTCATCTGACAATCTAAATCCAAACTAGCTCAGAAAGAACATACCGTATTTTCCGGAATATAGGTTGCGGCTTTTTATCATTTTTGCATGCCCTGCGACCTATATTCAGGTGCGACCTATTTATGGCTTTTTATAAAATAAGCAGTTTTGTAATAATTTATTAACAAAAATTAAACTGAGACACACTCTTACAATAATGTCAGCTAACAAATATATTTTTTAGGTGTTTATCCTGCTAAAATTATTCATTTATTAAAGAAAAGTTCAGCTCAGACACATATTTGCTATAATTTTTATCAAACAAATAATTGTTTTTAAGTGTTAATCTTCTTAAAAGCCTTGCTGTGCGCTCCTGTGGCAGACATTTGCAGCAGAGCTAAACACGGTCCACATTTTGACGTAGGTGCGACCTACATTCAGGTGCGACCTATATATGGATTTTTCCAATTCTTTGGCAATAATTGGGCAATGCAACCTATATTCAGGTGCGACCTATATTCCAGAAAATACGGTAGTTTATTTTCCCTCAGCAGCTAGCGGCTCTTCATATCTGCTCTGTTTACTTGTTGTGCTAAACGTCTCCGCCTACCTCCTGCAGGCAGGAAGGAGGGGGCCGCTGAGGGGCTGGGTCTGTGTTCAGTGAAGGAGAAGGAGGGGGGCGAGTTGGAGAAAGAAGGCAGCAGGAGGATTTTCAAGTATAAAACTACAGTATATTGTTTATATCGAGATAGTCTCAACTTATATCGCAAAAAAATCTCTATTTTAAAACTATCAAGATATCGCCCAGCCCTAGTTCGAGAAGGACCTAAGCTAAATCAATAACGTCATATTGTCGGTCAGTGTGCGTTCGCACCTACAGCCGGCTGAGGCAGACAGAGCTTCCAGAATCGTCATGCAAAGACAATAACCTTCACATAAATGTGAAGAAGACAAAGGAGATGATTGTGGACTTCAGAAGGAACAAACACACCCACACCCCACTGAACATAAGTGGATCTGCAGTGGAAGTGGTCTCCAGCTACAAGTACTTGGGTGTACACTTGAATGATAACCTCAGCTGGACCAACAACACCACCAGCCTGATCAAAAAAGGTCATCAGAGACTCTACTTCCTCAGACGACTGAGACGAGCTGGTCTGAGTAGCCCGGTCCTCACCTCCTTCTACAGGTGCGCAGTGGAGAGCATCCTGTGCTCCAGCATCAATGTGTGGCATGGAGGTTGCACAGCTGCGGAAAGAAAAGCTTTACAGAGAGTGGTGAAGGCTGCACAGAGGTCTGTCGGAGTCAGTCTCCCCTCTATCACAGACATTTACACCTCCAGATGCAGGAAAAGAGCCACCTGCATCATGAAAGACCCCACTCACCCTGCACACACACTTTTTGCCCCACTCCCCTCAGGAAGGAGGTTGAGGAGCATTAAGTGTAGAACCACTAGACTGAGGAACAGCTTCTACCCTGAGGCTGTTAGACTCATGAATAAATAAATAATAAGAATAATCACTGCAAAATATCACATCATGCTGATGCTGATCTGTTTTCTTGTTGCTGTGTTCATCTGTGACCATTTGCTCATACAGACTCATGTTCGTGCGGCTGTCTGTAATGATTTTGTTTTTCTATTACATTAGTGCTTAGTGTATTTCTAGTTGATGTTTTTCTTAGTTAATCCTAGATGTTATTACTGTTTTTCTCTTACATTTTGTTGTTGAATGTAACTGGGACCCTGTGTACATAATCTCATTTCATCACATGTACCACATGCGGTGCAAATGACAATAAAGATTCTCTGACTCTGACTCTGAGAAGGACCTAAGCTAAATCAATAACATCATATTGTCGGTCAGTGTGCGTTCGCACCTACAGCCGGCTGAGGCAGACAGAGCTTCCAGAATCGTCATGGGGAAATGTAAGTTTTCAAACATCTGGTTAGAGGACACCAGATTCAAAGATTAACTTCAGCCAGTAATCTGCAACAGCCAAGAGGCTTATTGTCATGTCTGTAAAAAGAAACTGGAAGGAGGAACACAACTAGTTTCTCCGAAATTTAACAAGAAAAGCACCTAAACAATTATTTGTTTGCTCGAAATTATAGCAAAGGTGTGTCTCAGTCTATCATTTGCTTAATAATTGCACTTTAATGGTCGAATTTGCTGGGGTGGTGCAGCTGTTTTGATGGTTCCAAGCAGCGAGCAGAATGAAGGTGGTGAGACTGTGGCAGGCCGATTGAGTTGTTAATAGCTGGTGAAGATTCTCGTTCATCCAGGACGTGGTAAATTCTAAAAAGTACAAGGAAAAAAACAAAGTACAGTATAGTACAGAGGCGGCCGCCACTAGAGGGCGCTAGGGGCGCCGCCCCTCCTTGGAACTGCAGCTCTTCACCATTTGAAGATTTAAATTTTTTTTAAATAAAAATGAAATAATAAAATAAAAATATTTCGAAATGTATGCATATATGTTTTTAGTTGTGTAGGATAAATATTTTATGAGTAACGATGAGCTGTTTGTTTCAAAAAACGTTTTCTGATTGTGACGTACTTCCGGTTCCCCGCTGGGCGCCGCCTGCGGCTTTTCCATTGAATCTAATTATAACTAGTGTGCTAGCGCATGCACAGTTTATGTCCCATCTGTCCAAAACTATTGGACTGTACAGGTCGCATTTTCCGTCGCCCTCGAGCCTGGACTCGTCTCGTGATCGTTGCGGATCGCCAGCGCTTACGGTTCGAGCCGAGGAGGGAGGGGGAGTGGGGGACCATCTCTGTTTACACAGTCAGAGCTGATCACACGCAACTAGCGACGTTGAAACAGCAGTAATTATTAATGGTGCCTTTCTACACAGGTAAGCAAGTAATAATTAGTGAGTTTAATAAATCGCTAAGCGCACATGAGCAAAGTTTGAGCTGATCTCATCTGTGTGCTGTGACGTGGTGTCGTGTGTGTGTGGTTGTTGCAGTCAGTCACAGTAGCTAGCTACTAGCTGTGCTTATGGTTGTGGTGTACTGTACAACATTATAAAAGTTGCTAGTTATAAACCCCTGAAGACGACTCCTGTCTGTCCATCTTCAGCTCATGAACTGTTTTACTCCTCAGAGTGTCTGTGTTAGTTAACTTTTGTCTCGTTTTGTTTTGCAGCAGTTGCAAATTTTCTGATGAATAAATCTGAATGAATAAATAAACTTTAGTTTTAGTTTAGTTTAGTTAAACTTTAGTTTCATTATAAGTTGTGCTGTTGTTTCAAAGACACTAAACTTAAATAAACCAAGTAGCAGAAAGATTTAAGCATTAAATAGTTTGAATTTTTCATGTTATGAAACAGTGATTATATAATTATTTGAATTTAATTTTAATATTATAAAGATCACTGTGGATGGGATGCAATTGAAATAACCTGGATATTATTATTTATGTTGTATTAAGAAAGTTAAAATGAGATTACATACTTATGTGTACACAAAGCACCTCAAGCAATGTGGAAAATGCTAAAAAAAAATACATAATTAATGTGCCTTCTGTACTTTCTTTACAGAAAAAAAATCCACACAATACCTTCATCTCTACACACCGGCAGTGATTATTTCCAATCTACCACCTGTGTAACAGACAGAAAGACAAAATGGAGCAGGAGCAGGCTGCTGGAGGATGATAGCTTCAGCTTTTTCCAGAAACTGTTCCATCTGGTCATGCCTCATGTGGACATTCTCTACAGTCAACTCCAGAAGCGGACCATCGACTCAGTCGTTGTTCAGAGAATCATGCAGCAGTTCACAGACCACATTCAAAAAATCAGGTACCGGTAAATTGAAATTAATGTGTATGTTGTGCTGTTTAATATTACTGATACAGTATTTTGTTAATGTCTTATGATTGAAATACTTCACATTTCTTGTTATTTTACCTGGTGACTAAAAGATGAACACTGTTCTCTTATGGTCCTGTTCAGAGACTCCCTCCCTACTATTTGTGGCGAACACAGTGGCAGTCACAGTGTATCCCAGATGGCCAAGAAACGCTGCACACTGGTTCCTGGTGAACGTCAGAGGATAGCTACAGAGGTGAGAAGCTAAATGCATGATGTAGGTCTTTTACCGTACAATGTTTTTCATCATAGTAGTTCTGTATTGTTAAAAAGTGAGGAGCACTACATCTTTCTAAGTGCAATGTCAATTTGAATTGTTGCTATTAAATGTACACATATACTCATAAAATAAATAGTTGTTAGATGTTAAATAATTAGAAAGCTGACTAGCCATTTCCCTATCCTCTTGACTACCAGGAAAAATAAATATTGTCCATGCCCAATATTTTATTATTCATATGGAAGAGAAAGGTGCCAAAACCCACCCTTTCATATTTAGCATAATTGAAAAGCACAAAATCAGTCAGAGAATCTTTATTGCCATTTGCACCACATGTGGTACATGTGATGAAACAAGATTATGTACACAGGGTCCCAGTTACATCCAACAATAAAATGTAAGAGAAAAACAGTAATAACATCTAAGATATGAACTAAGAAAAACATCAACTAAAAATACACTAAGCACTAATATCATAGAAAACATTACTCCAAACAGCAGCACGAACATGAGTCTGTATGAGCAGATGAACACGAATGAACACAGCAACATGAAACAGATTTTTTTGTCAGTTGCAACATGAAACAGATCAGCAGCAACATGTGATATTTCACAGTGATTCTTCTGGTTAGAGATTCATGAGTCTAACAGCCTCAGGGTAGAAGCTGTTCCTCAGTCTCTGTAGAGAGCAAAAGGAGTTAATTCAGTAATATGCTGTGGGTGGGAGATATTCAGGTTTACAAATTTATTATTAATAAAAATTACAAAACTACTACAGACATTAATCTGCTCACAGACTCATGTTCGTGCTGACTCATGACCACTAGATTGCGCCCCCCCCATTAAAAAAAATCACCAGCCGCCACTGTTCTAGAAGGGGGTTTGCCCACGCAAATCATATCCAATCAATGCAACTTGCAAACGTGTGTAAACCAAGCTGTCTAAAAAATTAGGTTTTCATATCCAATCAATGCAACTTGCAAACGTGTGTAAACCAAGCTGTCTAAAAAATTAGGTTTTATTATATAACTGCTCCTCTCAAAGTTTAGAGGAAAACAATGATTTTATTCACACAATAACACAATTTCTTCACAGATGTCCGTTTGGGTTTTTACACAATACAGGTAAACTACAGGGGCCTCATGTACAAAGACTTGCGTGGATTTCTTACTGAAACGTGACGTACGGTCAAATCCAGAAAACTACGTACGCACAAAAAAATCCAGATGTATCAAACCGTGCGTACGCCTGAATCCACGCACATTCCTTTTGTACATCACAATTAACGTGGAACTGAGCGCACGTGAGACACCTCCCCTGACACGCCTTCATTTACATATGTTAAACAGATGCAAATTACTTCCTGCATGTGTGAAGGACATGTTTGTTTGATCCCTGCGCGATCAGAAATGATTTCTAGATTCAGGAAAATAATGAATTTAATATAATATGAGTGAGGAAAAAAATCCTAAGTAAGAATAGTAATAAAATGTGTTTATCACGCAAAGAACGAGTGATTGTGTGTCGGTATTTGTGTGCGCGCACCCTGCTTTGGTGCGCAACTGGCTCATCCATCCAGTGAAAATATTAACTTTGCGCACGAGTTTATTACCATAATTACTGTAAACACAGAGTAACTTAGAGTTTGGTAGAACAAATTTTTTATTTAATAGCTGATATGAAGAAACGAGTCTCTGCGCCTCAGTGGAGAGTTTTCATGACATGACGTGATGTTGGAGTCTCCACAAAGGCTGCGCGCGCCACAGCCTTTGTGCGCAATCTGTTTGTCTGTGAAGCTTTTACTCTCCTACAAGTTATAAGGTGTACTTTCACGTGTCATTTTGGAGAAATCTACAATAAACGCAGATTATGAAACACCTCCACTGCCGGCGAGGGTGCGCGCGCTCCAAAGCGCGACCATAACTAAGCCTTTAGAATCATATAGATGAGACCATTCCATTGGATATGATCTGGCTTTGTGTGGACTGGACAGTCCCGATCGTTCTGCCAGCTCCCTCTGGAAAGCTCCTGCGGAACAGTTTGATCGCTGCTTCTGTATGCACGTGTGGTGCACGGCTCCTGTGTTGCGCTCCAGAGCGCAGTAGTGCCAAACTGAAAAAGGATTATTCCTGAAAATGGCTGATAAGCCATATCATAGATCAGAAAATTATATCTGTTTATAAATAAATGCTCTGCGTGTTACACTATTTATTATATCCTCCAATAAGGCTGAATCCGTTCCTGTTAAATGTATTTTTTGCACAACTTTGCGCGTCCTTTATTTAATTGCGTCCATGTGGATGTAATAATTGTTAATCATGTGTGTTTGGTGGGAATATTAATTATTTTCACATCATGAACAGTTTCTCAGAATCACCTGTATGTGTCGCCAAAGGAACCAAAACCACAGAAACGTGCGTACACCAACCTTGGAGTTGGCGTGGAGCTGCGCACTTTTCCACGTTCAGTTCTGTTTTGATTCATACAGAGTTTTGCGTGGAAAATGGCGTACGCAAGGTTTTTGTGCGTACGCACCATTGATACATGAGGCCCCTGGTGATCTGTTTGGAGCTCTGGCTAATTTACATACTTCCTTCTCTGCCATTGCTGGTGGGGTTGATTGCACAATACTGTCTTCAAGACCATTGTTGTCCAGGGGGTATGGCAAAGTTCTGTCCCTTTGATATAGACTTTTTGGAGATGCAAAGTCTGTCTTTCTGAGGAAGGAGAGTAATTAGCACAGATGGGTAATTACCATAGAGTCATGTTCTCTCTGAGGCCTGATCAGGATGCTGAGTCAACCTGACTCATAGATTAGCAAAGAGAGAGTGGAAGACAGCAAAGTTTATGCTCAATCATCCAGGCATCCAATCCAATAATTCTCAATCAGGTCACCTGGACAGTTTCTTTTGTATAGAGACGTTTTGCCCTCTATCCCCAGGGCTTCATCAGTCTGAGGAGTTCCATGTGACTGCTGGTGGAATCAACCCCCAACTCTTGCAATGGAGTATGATTGCTCTCACCACTCAGCCACTGCCACCCTAATATGTGTCGTGAAAAGATACGTTTTTAAAATTATTTTGGTTTCTGTTGTCTTGGATCAAATACTGAACATGTCTGTGTCTGAGTTGTTCAAAATGTAATGAGTGAAATACTCAACAAAAATCCATGCTCTTAGTTAAAAAAAGTATTGTTATTTAAAAGTTCAAATAATAAAATTCATTTTTCACATAACACATGAAGATAGGTTCATCATATTGTATTGCAGCAGTTTTCCCACACATATTTCTCTATAAAATCACATGTTTTAAAACAAATGACAAAATTTCTTTGGACTTAAATAACAAGATTGATAATTTGGGATAAATCATTCTTTTTTAGTATCAAATGCTAATGAAATAAAGTATAATTAAGTGGATTCTTGGGAGAAAACTGCTCCCTGTGAGTGAAGCCGTTTATGGATGGTTGATAATGTCATTTTCCTCTTTCCACATACTTCTAATTGTTCTCCCAGGGGAATGGGGTGGGGTAGAGTGCTCTCCAATCACTTAATTCAGTACCTTGATTATGCCTGACATTTCAGTCTGGAGTGTCTAAAATGTTCTCAATATGTGGAAATGAGTTGAGCATTTTGTCATTATGCAAACAAGGCTGCTAACATTTCAGAAACTCAAAGGGAAATATTCACAGCCTTTGACCCATTTCATGTCTCAACAGGAACTCTAAAAAGAGCTCAAAAGGATGAAGCCATTTTCTTTGAAACAAACATCCCATCAGCCACAATACGTTTCACTTTCTGCTTCTATATTCACAGAAAACATGACAGGAAAAACGTTGCCATAGCTTGTGGACACAGGGGGGCAGTATGAAATCATACTCTCTGAGTCCCATTCTTGCACACACGTGCAGTGCTGATGATGTCTTAACGCCATGTCTTCAAATCTTGCATGATTAACATCTGACTCAGAAAATGTATTATTATCTGATAAACTCTTCCATCTCTCTGAACTTAAAGTATGGTTGAGCTGCTCAAATTTTAAACACAGGATCAGAATCCCTAGAAACAAAGATAATAATAATAATAATAAAAGCATATTTATTTCCAATTAGCATTGATACTCAGAGGCATTACCACATTTCTGCCTCTTGCTTTGAGTGGCTCATTAGCAACTTTCAGCTCACATAATGTCTTCAGAGAGGAGGTTTTGTGACGTGTGTGTGTGTGTGGTTTACATTTGAAACACTCAGACAAAAATGTTCAGCTCATTAGAGAAATGACTCACTGTCTTCTGCCCTTTCTCCATTCTTTCTTGACTACTGGCTTTGGTCATGATCCCCCAGCAAAGGGTTGTGACCAAGCTCTTCCTCCATGGCTGTGTGGATAACCCAGTAACACCCACCCATGGCACAATTAGGACATTATTACACCCTTCATTGGACCTCGTGCTCTGGGGTGAGTGTGTGCAAGTGGAGGTCTCTGCAGAACACTAAAGTACTGGGTGTGCCCTGAATGCGCAAAGTGCATCCACGAAAGGTGACTGGCCCAAATAATGAAAAAAAAGTTCAGTGGGTGGGTTGGATTCACAAAATGTGCTTTGCCAAATCCACACAGTCAGGAAGTAGGTGTTCTAAACAGGAAGTGATAGGTTATATTCCCTAAGGCCCAAGTAAGTGACATCAAAAGGGAAATATTCTAATATCTTTCCAAAAGTCTTATTTCTGTTATTTACCAGTTTAGAACAACAAACAAATATAAACAACAAATATCAAAAGCACCTTGAGTTATACAATAATCCATGTACAGTATAAGTAATCTCAGAAGGATGGGCAAATAACAATTTACATCTTTACAAAATCTGAAGAGGATGGTTACTACTAGGGGTGTAACAGTACACATGGGTGTACAGAACCGTTTTGATACAGCACATTCAGATCGGTCCACGTGCGTACAGTTTCTGTCATTTTTTCACTCATTAAATTTTATTACAGAGAGATTATCCACTGCAGAAGTAAAATTCCTAAGCGTGTTTCAGGATGGCACTGTTGTCTTGCAGCACGTTACATTAGCAGCCTTGCATCTCATTGTGGTCATAGACATAAACAACGTAAACATGTGTATGTCTGTGGTTATGGTCTCCTGTTTGGGAAAATTATGGCTTTCTTGTTAAAAGACGTGAACAAATCCAAAGCTGTGTGTTGACGTTGTTTCACGGAGATTGGATCTGTAGCAGGCAACACGTCTAACTTGAAACGACATAATCCAAATGTGAACGTCTCTTCTACAAGCAAGAAAAGCAACTTGTTTCAAAGACTGATAGCAGCAGCATTTAAACAACCATCATCAGGTCATTCAGATCGGTCCAGAACAATAACACAAGCTGTAGGAGTTTTTAAAGCTCTGGATCTACGTACAAATGTTGTTGATGCTCCGGCTTTAAAGTTATTGAGCCCCACTACGACATCCATCACATTAACACTTCAGTCAAAAAGTTCAGCACTTTATGAAAAAGCAAAAACTGATATTTTTGACAAGCCCTAGACCAGATTAATGCCCTGCCCTGATGATGATGATGATGATGATCGAGGGCTTCAACCACCTCATAACAACCATTCAAGAAGAGGTTTGTTATTGTATTATTATCTAAATAACTTTTTTTTTATTTAAAGTTCTAATCGTATTAACTCATTTTTAACCTCTGTGTTTTATTTCCAGTTTGGGACAGATATATCAGCTGAGTCTTCTTTCTGTTCAGAGAAACCCACCAGATCACCTGCAGCTAAGACGTCTGTGATGACTGAACTCTGAACTTTTCCATGGACAGGTGGGAGCAGGTCCAAGAAGAGGTTGTGAGTAATGAGGCCAAATACAGCCACACTGCAAAATTAGCAACGCTCTACCTCTATTCCTGCCACCTGTAGTTAGTGAGCGGTTTTCTCCACCACTGGAGATATTCACTGCAACTAGATCTGTGCTTTTGGCAGAAAATGTGGACAAGTTGGTCTTTTGGGCCAAAAACCTAAAACTTGATTAGTTAGATTGTAAATGCTCTGTTGCTGCTTATTGTTCTGGTTCTGACTGTTATTGTATTTATTAAGATTTTTATTATTGTTAGTATAATTTATTTTTTTAAAGAGTGCCGTTTATTTAAAATATCATCCAAATGGGTTGATTTTATTTATTTTTATACAAACATATTGTTTACTTGGCATATTTTCATAATAAATGTTTGTAAGTCTTTATTTTGTCTTTTTTTTGTACCAAAAATTAACCGAACTGAGCCCTCCTTGAAATTGAATCGAACAAAATGTGATTTTAGCGTACCGTTACATTCCTAGTTACTACATAATTTCAAAGTTACAACAAAGAAGACATGAAATAACTATTAAAATGGTTCATTGAAAAAAAAATATATATATATATTTTGTTGTTGTTAGAATCTGCTAATGTTTTAAATTCTTGATATCTATCTAAATAGGCTTTAAAGGGGCCACATATTCAAAATTCACTTTTTAATGGTTTTTTTTACTCAACTTTGGGTATTTACTTCATAAAAAAACAGTCCTAAGGCCAAAAAAATGCACCCAGTGGTTTATTTACTCTAAGTAGATTTATTTATCTTTGATAAATACACTTCGTTTCCCACTTCCTGCGGTTTGTGACGTCACAAACCGCAGCCAACCACCTCAAACCTGAGTCCAGCCCCTCACCTAGCAACCCCTGGTTAGGCTCAACCCACTTCTGTATTAAACACATGACTGTTGTTTTTCATGATTTCATCTCATCTTTTGTTTATATGTTCTTAATTTCATGTGTACAGCACTTTGTTGCAGCTGTGTTTTTTTTAAATGGCTTTATAAATAAAGTATAATTGTTATTTTTATGTTTTAGTTCAATTTTTAGTGTATTTGCGATCGCTCCCAACGCGCAGCCGGCAAAAATTAAACGAGCGGACCCCCGGCGTAGGGACCGGCGGCAACGGGACACTGCTTCTGGCGCGATGGAGCGGAGCTTCAACTGTACAGCCTCGCTGCAGCCTCGCAGCAGCCTCGCAGCAGCGAGGACCTTCTCCTTACGGATTAATTTACGGGAGACACTTGGTGAACTTTGTGTTGTCTTGACTGGAACAGCGATAACTCCCAAAATCGCCGCGTGCAACGAGCGGAGCTGGCGAACACCGGAAGAGGAACAAGCTAACATTAGCATCGGATTCGGGTGGTCTCATGCTAAAAGGAGCAGCAAATTGCGGCGCGCTCAGACGGGTTTCGGTAAGTTATCTTAAGCTAGCACTAACAGTAAGTCAAATGAGTAATAAAAAAAGAGCTAATTTTAAAACAACAACACATTACAGATACTGGCTGTTACAGAGGGCGTAAACAGATCTTTGAAGGGCGTGGACTTCAGAACTTCGTATCAGAAACCGGTCGTTCAAAACGAAAGTTAAAAATGGCAGAATTAAAAAGGGTATAATTGATTATCTAAGAATTATTTTGTGTATTAAAATGAATTAATATTGTCAAGATAGCACACAGACATAACATAAAAAATTTAAAGACCTATATGTGGTCTCCTTTCAATGAATGTAAATTACATTCTCTTTTTGGGACAACTACCGGTACTTACTGACTCTGGATTGAGACAGTAACCTTTCAGGAATCCAACCCATCAATTAATAAGGGAGGAACTCTTTGTTTGAAGATGGCCCACCTCCTTGTGTTCTGTAGACACCTTAGTCAAATTGTGAGGGAAAGTGGTGCAGTTTCAAACTCCCTCCCATTTCTGTCGTTAGTTCCGGCCTGTTGTGAAGCTTTGCTTATCCCTGACCCATTTTACACTCTCCATGCTGCCCTGCTTTTGCACCAACACATATATATTCTCTGATTTCGTCATGGTATGCACCCACACTTTCTCACACACAGACAGTTAAGCCCCCACTGTTGTCTCCATCCAGCAGGCAGAAACATCGTGAGTCAAGTCAGTGCCAGCAGCTCTGGAAACAAGCGCCATGTGGGGCACTCATCTGGCCAGGCAGAGGATGGGGGCAATGCGAGTGTGGTTAGTGGTTGAAGGGTGGTGGATGTGGGCACCTTTCTTCTGTCTATTCCTTATACCCTTTTTAGTCCATTTTTTTGTCTTGTGGCTGTGCATGAACGATGCCATCTGCCTACTGCCACTCATTTTTGACTGCAAGAGAATCTGTGACGTTACACTTTGAGCTAATCTGTCACTCATCTACTTTTTCTACATTTAAAAAGAATTATAACAGGCTGACATTTTTTTTTAAATTTCTTCTCTGTTCTGATGTACAGTTTTCCTATAATGTTTGGGCTGTACTACAAAACAAACAAAACTTCAATGAAACTCTTCTGAGAAAAAAATAAAATAAAATATTACTGCCCAGCACATCCCCGACCTCTCCGGGTCGGGGAGGAGGTCCTGCCCCAAGTGGAGGAGTTTAAGTATATCGAGGGTCTTGTTCACGAATGAGGGAAAACTGGAGCGTGAGATCGATAGGCGGATAGGTGCAGCATCCGCAGTGAAGCGGGCGCTGTACCGGTCTGTCGTGGTGAAGAGAGAGCTGAGTCGAAAGGCAAAGTTCTCAATTTACAGATGATCTACGTTCCCACCCTCATCTATGGTCAGGAGCTTTGGGTTGTGACCAAAAGAACGAGATCTCGGATACAAGCCGCTGAAATGAGTTTTCTCCGCAGGGTGTCTGGACTCTCCCTTAGAGATAGGGTGAGATAGGGTGTGCTCATTCAGTTTTTTTCAGAGTCAGAGTCAGAGAGTCTTTATTGTCATTTGCACCGCATGTGGTACATGTGATGAAAACGAGATTATGTACACGGGGTCCCAGTTACATCCAACAACAAATGCAAGAGAAAAACAGTAATAACATCTAGAATTAACTAAGAAAAACATCAACTAGTAATACACTAAGCTTAATATAGTGGGAATAAACAGCAGCACGAACATGAGTTTGTATGAGCAGATGGTCACAGATGAACACAGATGAACACAGCAACAAGAAAACAGATCAGCATCAGCACAATGTGATATTTTGCAGTGTTTATTTTTTTATTTTATTTTTATTTATTCATGAGTCTAACAGCCTCAGGGTAGAAGCTGTTCCTCAGTCTAGTGGTTCTACACTTGATGCTCCTCAACCTCCGTCCTGAGGGGAGTGGGGCAAAGAGTGAGTGTGCTGGATGAGTGAGGTCTTTCATGATGCAGGTGGCTCTTTTCCTGCATCTGGAGGTGTAAATGTCTGTGATGGTGGGGAGACTGACTCCAACAGACTTCTGTGCAGCCTTCACCACTCTCTGTAGAGCTTTCCTCTCTTCAACTGTGCAGCCTCCATGCCACACGTTGATGCTGGAGCACAGGACGCTCTCCACTGCACACCTGTAGAACGAGGTGAGAACTGGGCTGCTCAGACCAGCACGTCTCAGCCGTCTGAGGAAGTAGAGTCTCTGATGACCTTTCTTGATCAGGCTGGTGGTGTTGTTGCTCCAGCTGAGGTTATCATTCATGTGTACACCCAAGTATTTGTAGCTGGAGACCACTTCCACTGCAGACCCACCTATTTTCAGTGGGGCGTGGGTGTGTTTGTTCCTTCTGAAGTCCACAATCATCTCCTTTGTCTTCTTCACATTCATGTGAAGATTATTCTCTTTGCACCAGCTCTCCAGATGTTCCACCTCCTGTCTGTAGCTGGACTCATCATTGTTTGTGATGCATCCCACCACCGCTGTATCATCTGCAAACTTAACAATATGACAGCCTGGAAGTGTGGCTGTACAATCATATGTGAGCAGAGTGAACAGAAGGGGGCTCAGCACACATCCCTGAGGAGAGCCAGTGCTGAGGGTTATGGTGGAGGAGGAGAAGTTGTGGATCTTCACGGACTGTGGTCTGTCTGTTAAGAAGTCTAGTACCCAGTTACAAATAGAGGGGCTTAGTCCAAGTGTAGATAGTTTGTCTATCAGAGTTTGGGGGATCATGGTGTTGAAGGCAGATGTGAAGTCCACAAAGAGCAGACGCACGTATGAGTCTTTCTGATCCAGGTGGGTGAGAGCAGTGTGGACCACGGAAGAAATGGCGTCCTCTGTTGATCGGTTCTCACGGTATGCGTATTGATGAGGGTCCTCATTGATGTTGACGGTTGCCTTGATGTTTGCACTACTTCTCATATTTGCACTAATGTTTGTATTACATTACTGCCTATAGTCATACTACTGTTTACATTCACTGTTTACATTTATTAATACGGTTTACATTTATTACTACTGCTTTACATTTATTACTACTGTTTACATTTACACTACTTTTATCTACACTACTGCAGATACATATACAGCATTCTCTGACTAGCCTTATCTAAGGATGCCAAATGTGCCTTATGTGCCTCACTGCATATGCCACTTTGCCTCTATACCAACATCAACTACCTCATACATATACTGTGTACATTAACTTATATGCTGCTGTGCCACTCTTTGCAAATGTCAATGCTAGAACCTTCAGTTTATTTTATAGATATACTTTTTATACTTTTTATACTACTATGCAAAAACTCAGGACAGTATTACACTTTTATTATTTCATTTTATGCTTATGTTCATTGGGTGTTTGGTGTTTTAGGGGTGTTTGGTGTTTCAGTGTTGGTGTAAATTTTCATACTTTTATACTATTATGAAAAACTCAGGACAGTGTTACACTTTTACTATTTTATGCTTATGTTTATTAAATGTTTTAGTGTTTAGTGTTTAGATGGTTACTGTTGCACCGAGGGACTGAGAGAAACGCAATTTCGGTCCTGTGTATGTCCTGTACATATTGCAGTTTTTTTTTTTTTTTTTTTTCCATTTATAGATGGCCTCCCTTCACACCTTATAGCCATCCTCTCACTCCAATATGTATTTTTTTTAATAGAGAGAAAGAAAGAAAAGAGAAAGTGAGACAACAAAACAACAATTATCCACAAAAAGAGCACAAGGCAAACACACCAAACCTCCGTCCACAATCCTGCAAAGCACATGACAGAACACAGCAACGAAACATACAAGCATAAAGACTGATAATATTCATGACCTTGCAGTAGATTTCTATAAATACACATACCCATACCTACAAATATATATACAGTATACATACATATATATTTATATTCATTTATATACCCATCTACATATATCTACATATACATCCCTGCATCCATTTGTGTGTGGTTGTGAGCATGCATAAGTGAATAAGGTTCCTCCAATAGAACATTTAGTAGCGATTGTGAAGCATCAGAGATCCGTCCCCCCAAAGCCCGAGACAGACGAAGGGGCGATCAAAGCCCAAGACCCCAGGAAGGACCCCGAGCCCAGAGTCCCCAGGACCACCCGAACAGGACGAGCCACTCGTCCACTCCCCAGATCCGACCAAGGGGAAGAACCGGACGAACCCCACCAGGGACCACACACAATGACCCCCCGGGGTCAACAGCGACAAATACACAGGCCCCCGCCGGAGCCCGCTGCACCGACGTAGCCCCAGGGCCGGTCACCGAGGCCCGGGCACCGGGGACGCCCATCCCTCAGGTCCAGACCCGACAGGACCAGAGGACCCGAGCCCCACCAGGCAGCCACCAGGCCGAGCCGACAAACGCCCAAGCGCCCAGCCCCAGATAGTGAGGGCCCCAAGCACGCCCGCAGGCAGAGGAACACCCACCAGGGGGCCACGTGGCAGGAGCGCGACACTAGGTAGCCTCAGAAGTATCAGAGAGGGGGCAGTCCAAGTCCCAGCCTGACACTTAAACATTCATACACAGACACACTCATTCAGACCCACCCTCATCCTCACCCTCAGTCACAGAAAGACAAACAATAACGACACGCTCCATTCATAATCCCGATGCACACTCTATACCCCCTAGGTCCAAGACATGTACCTGCTCCCTACATGGGGCAGCCCACATCCAAACCCAGGAGGTAGGCCCATTCATTCTGGGGTGGAGAGCAGCAGACATCCAAGATCCGGCCCACCCCGCGCCCCGCCAGGACAGGACAGGACACACATATTGCAGTTCTGACAATAAAGTTGACTTTGACTTTGAGAAGCTCAGTCATCCGGGAGGGACTCGGAGTAGAGCCGCTGCTTCTCCACATCGAGAGGAGCCAGTTGAGGTGGCTCGGGCATCTGGTTAGGATGCCTCCTGGACGCCTCCCTGGTGAGGTGTTCCGGGCATGTCCCACCGGGAGGAGGCCCAGAGGAAGACCCAGGACACGCTGGAGGGACTATGTTTCTCGGCTGGCCTGGGAACGCCTTGGGATTCCCCCAGAGGAGCTGCTCCATGTGGCTGGAGAGGGAAGTCTGGGCCTCCCTGCTGCTACCCCCGCGACCCGACCCCGGATAAGCGGACGAAAATGGATGGATGGATGGATGCCCAGCACAAGAAAAGGGCAAAGGCAATAATGTTTTGCCATGTCTTTGTCTACTGGGTTTTCATTACTTTTTAGGACTTGTTCTGGTTTATTCACCTTAATTGTCATGACTGGTAGTCTTTATGTAGAGCAAAGCCCAGTCCTGCTATGGTGGAATATTTTTTTTTGTTAGAAGTTATATTTAAGGTTAGGGGTAAAGGTAATTGTTAGTGGTTATCCATCCATCCATCTACCCATCCATCTACCCATCCATCCATCCATCCATCCTTATATTTTCCTGCTTCTTCCTTCTCTGGTTGTGGGGATCACAATGAGACAAATAACCATTTGCACTCTCACTCACACCTACAGAAAATTTAAAGTTACCCATTAGTTGAAAATCAAGTTCAAGTTGCTTTTATTGTCATTCACATCACATGTGGTATATGTGATTAGCCTAACATGCATGAATTTGTTTTTTGGGAGGAAACCGGAGTTTACCAAGAAAACCCACGCATGCACACAGAGACCATGCAAACTTCATCCACAAAGGTCCCCAGCGGAAATTCTGGTAACCTCCTCGCTGAGAGACAACAGCTCTACCAAATGAGCCACTGTGCGACTGCAGTAATTACAGAAGTCTAAAAAAACAAAGTCCATATGATGTCCAGGTCTTAAAATACCATAAAGTTTAAAACAAACTCCTCTGGACATGTTCAAACCATGTGCCTGGCATCTCTAACTTTATCTTCCAGTTGTTCAACCTGTGTTGTACCTCTGATGAGCTCATTCCTAATGTTCTCCATCCTTCTCACTCCCAAGGAGAACCTCAACATCTTAATTTAGGGGCTGAGATGGTGTAGAGGCAGGGCAGCCGGCTCAGGACCGGAAGGTCCCGGGTTCGATCCCCGGTCACTGCATACCTCGTTGTGTCCCTGGGAAAGACACTTAACCCCGAGTTGCTCCCGGTAGGACTGGCAGCGCCTTGCATGGCAGGCTACCACTACCGGTGTGTGTATGAATGGGTGAATGGCTGATACTGTGAAGTGCTTTGGGGCCCCTCATAGGGGGCTGGAAAGTGCTATACAGGTGGTCCCCGACTTACGAGTGAGTTCTGTTCCTCTGAGTATCTCGTAAGGCGAAATCTCATACGTCGGAACACGAAACACGTGTTCTCGTAAGTCCGGATTTTCGGTCGTAAATCGGAAAATTTATGCTAGCGCTACTACGAACACTCGTTTTTCATCACAAATGTTCATACTAGTTCATAAACATGCTCAGAAACTTGTTTCCAAATGGTTAGCTAACACACTTTCATCTAAAAACACATAAAAGTGCTGTATTTTTTGTATGTTCTTTACAAATTTACTGCTCGTTCGCCAGCTCGTAAGTCCAGAACCTCGTATGTAAGAGCGCTCGTAAATTGGGGACTACCTGTATAAGTAAGCTCCATTCACCATCCATTTACCATTTCTGCCACTTACAGTTCCTCATTCTGTCTTTTTGTCCATGTCTCTGTCTCCAAACCTGGTTTCACCACTGTCTTGTAAACCTTTCTTTTGACTTTAGTTGCCACCCTTTTATCACAAATCAATCCATTCTGCCTGGACTCACTTCTTCACTTCTTTACAGCACTCTCTAGTGACAAACCGCTAGTTTGGATGATGATGTAAAAAAGGAGAAATCATTAGTTGTATTCAAGAAAAAGATAAAGAATGTTTTGCTGATGAGATATAAATAAGTTTTGCTGATATTTAGAAATTATATTGAAAAATTGTGATAATTTTGTGGTTTGTTGTGTTATGTTTTTTTTTAATTGATTGTTTTGATTTGATATAGTTAAGAAGGGGCAGAAATGATAAGAATTTATTCTTCTTCTGCTGCCTTTCATTTTATAGTTATTTTATTTAATAGTTTTGAATATGTCTTGTTTTAATTGAAATGAAATGAATGAATAAACAAACAAACAAACAAACAAACAAACAAACAAACAAACTCTCTGTTTTCCACAACAGTGGACCCCAAGTACTTGAAGTCCTGCACCTTTGTGACCTTGTAGCCTCACTAGCTGTGTTTCCATCCATTTTCATTTTGAATTTTGAGCTACCTCGCAAATATGTAAATACAAATTAATGCAGATCAGAAGTGTTTCCATCTACTGGCTTGAAGCGCTTCTTCCAAGCCGCGCACAGCGTCATTACGTCAGACGTCAGCGTCATTACGTCAGACGTCAGCACTGCGCATGTCTACAGTAAACAGGAAGTAGCGGTTGAAAACAGAACCCGGCCACACATCTCGTCAAAATGGAGAGAATATTTCAGGTACGTGTTGCTATCGGGCGAGTTGTATTTATTCTGTCATGCCAACTAGTTTTAGCGATGTTACATGTTGTCCGGAGCGGAAACAGCTGATCAGTCACGTGACGTGAATGTTCGCTACGGCAGCACGAGTCGGCAAATGTGTTTCCATCTGTCGTTTTGCGCATCTGCTCATTTTCGCAGATCCCAAAAACCACCTCAAGCGAGCGTATAAACTTTTTGGCGAATTTCAGGAAGTAACTTCGCATTTTGCCGTTTCCATTAAGCTTTTCTGCTGCGATACTTCAAAATGCGCACCTAGAAACCTTGATGGAAACACGGTTACTGTTCCACCTGTCTCCCTCTCATTCACGCATGTACTCTGTCTGACTTTCACTTCTCTTCATACAACTACATACCTCCACCTCTCCATGTTCTCTCCCATCTGTTCCCTGTTCTCACCATATATTGTCAGCTGCAAACATCATAGTCCACACGGATTCCTTCCTGACCTCATCTGTTAGTCAGTCCATCACGAGAGAAACAAGAAGGTTCTCAGAGCTGATACTTGATGCAATCCCACCTCCACCTTGGCACTATCTCTCACTCCTAAAGCACATCTCACCACTGTCCTGCTGTCCTCATACACGTCCTGTACCAGTCTAACATACTTCTCTGCAACTCCAGATTTGCTCATGCAATATCACAACTACACCCCTTGACACCCCATCATATGTTTTTTTTTCTAAATCCACAAAGACACAATGAAGTTCATTCAAAGCCACTCTGTACTTCTCCATCAGCATCCTCAAATCAAAGATGGTGTCTGTGGTGCTCTTTCTCAGCATGTAACCATACTGCTGCTCACAAATGGTCATCTCTCATCTAACTCTAGCTTCTGCAACTCTCTTCCAGATCTTCGTCGTGTGGCTCCAACATAATTCTCTGTAGTTTCTACAACTCTATACAACACCCTTGTTCTTCAAAATGAACACCAGCACACTTCTCCATTCCTCAAGCATGTTCTCACCCTCAACAATCTCAATGAATGACATCCATCCATTATCTTTACCCGGTTCTTCCTTTTCGGGTCATTGGCGTCACTGATACCCATGTCCATCCATCACTATGCGAGAGGCAGGGGGCATCCTGGACAGGCCACAAGTCCATCATAGCGACACAAAGAGACAAACAAGACAAACAACCATTCACTCTCTCGCTCACACCTAGGGACAATTTAAGTTACCAGTCAGCCTAACATGCATGTTTCTGGTCTCTGGGAGGAAACTGGAGTACCCAGAGGAAACCCATGCATGCACAAAGAGAACATGGAAATCCCACCCAGAAAGGTCCCCGGCCGGAATTTGAACCAGGGCAATATTCTTACTGAGAGGCAGCAGCTCTACCGACTGTCCTACTGTGCTGCCTCTCATTGAATAATTGAGTAAAAAAACCTTACTGCCATCTCTCGTATATATTTACATACCTCCAATGGTATGTAATCTACTGTGTTCCTACAGCTTTCACCAGATTCTTCATTCTTTTTAGAGCTTTCTGAACTTCACTCTCACTAATCTTTCCCACTTTCTGGTCCACAGGTTCTATGACCTCTACTCTTATTTTCCTTTAATTTTCTTCATTCATTAGTTCCCTTATCAGTCAGTCCACTGTGGTGCAACATATGACCATGGGAATCGCGCCCCCGCGCAGTTCACCTGAAGCAATACAATCACGCATTTTAAGGCAAGTGGGCGTCAGCGTCAGCAAGGAGGCCCCGCCCTCCTTGCATAAAAGGCGCTGACGCCACACGTTCATTCTCTTTTGCCCTTCACCTCGCTTCACACCTGAACTTCGCAGGACTCTGTGTGACTGGATCGCTCGACTGGTGGTGAGCTTGCTCCCTGCCCAGAGCGTCACAGACTTTCTTGCAAGCACTTTGTTTAGCGGGATGCTATCCTAGTGCCGTTGACTTTGACTTTGACATTTTCTGCTGTTTCGTCGCCCAGTTTTAGCGGGACGCTAACTGCGTCACACGCTACCTGCTAAGCTAACGGAACTAATAGGTTAGCCACCACGAACAGCGTAGCGCGAG